>JANHGL010016337.1:0-11606 GCA_024611195.1 Ceyx melanurus
CTGGGAGGACAGCCTCTGGCCTCACCCACCCCACCGATGTCCGGACCAGACCCTGCTCTTCGGGTTCCCTCCAGGAGATGTCAGCATTGCAGCGCCCTGACCTCCCGCGGGCGGCGGGGATGCCTCGGGCAGCAAGCGGGGGATGCCCGGCAAATCCAGCTCGGTTTTAACTCCTCCCCGGGAGGTGTTTTTCAGGTGACTCTGAAGACCAAAGTAGTGAAGCAAAAACCAAAGGCGAGCACTGGGAAATTTTGCCCCGCGTAGTGAGTTTACCTGGGTGTACTTGAGAGGGAAGTGTGATGGGGAAAAGTTAAAGAGTGTCTGTGGAAAAAAGCAGTGGAATCTTCTGGGTTTTGTACCACACGTCCCACACGTGTCTTTGACCTAGAAGAGCAGGTCTGCATCTGATATAGGTCGCTCCACAAGGTGTGAGAAGGATGAACATCTCCTGCCCCATGATGCCCTCCCAGCTTCGTCTGCCTGTGCCTTCCCATAGTGTCCTCGCTCACCCAGCAGTGTCCAAGATAACAGAAGCAGCTTAAGACATTTTTGTCTCTGCCTGCTCATTACTATGTGGTTGCTGGAGGTTGCCATGCTAGCAGCCACTGGCACAGAGCTGTGTGTGCTCCTGTCCAGGTCCAGGGCAGAGCCATCCCATAGGCTGCAGTGGCTGGCAGGGACTGTAGCTGTTGTAGTGTCTCCTGTGGAGAGAAAACCTCTGGACCAAAGGTGAGAAATCAAGAGCTACCAACAAACCCTCTCACAGCACTCATTTGCAAGCCAGTGCTGCAAGGTATCCTGTATCTTCTGCTTGTAAGACTAACACTTCATAAACATATGCTCAGAATTAGGAAAACATCTACCAGATTATTTTGGATTCTACCATGCTGAAATTGCAGGAGACTTTGATCTTCATCTTATCTCACAGCTCTAGTTAACATGGGACTTAATTACCAAAATGCAGTAGTGAGAATGTGTTGTCTAGATACACTGTGGCATACAGAGCCACAACACTGCTCTAGAAACTGGAGAGTTACTAACACTAAAGTCAAAAGAGGATCCCTATCAGAGAATCATAGAGTGTTTAGGGCTGGAAGGGACCTCCAAAGGTCATCTAGTGCATCTAGTCCATGGATCCTGGGACACAGCCCCAGAGCTGAGAGGATGCACTGCACACTTGTCAGACCTCCTGACCCCTGTAAAGAACAAACATTCCTGTAGTAGTGATGCTGTGCTTCAAGCTTGTCCTGCTTGTTCTGCTAAGTGAACTACAATAGCCATGCCAAGAAAAGCCCACCTATCCTCTCCTGACCTGCCTGAGACCGTGTCCAAGTGCAGCATCTTTTTACACCCCCATTGACACGCATGGAAGGAGAGGGAATAAGCAACTCCACTCTCAGGCAAAAGCTTAGGCATCATCTTGATGAGGCAAAACTTCCTGGAGATTTTCTCCCACTCTGCTCCCTCCCATGGCTTCTCCTGGAAGAGTGGGCAGCCAGGCCCATTATTTATTTAAAATCAGATTGCTCAGAAAGAGATTTGAGCTGACTACATAAAGCAAAGTGGGTTTCATTACCTATAGTGCTTCACATTTCAGAGGAGCTTGTATTGTTACACAGTTTGAATTGTTTGACAGAATAATAATGATTATTAGTCTATAATGTACACTAACAGGTCTGGTGGTGAGAGGCTGTATATTAATGCACAGTAACTCTGTTTCTCTGGAGGGGGTTAAACAAAACTGTAACTAGGGTCAAAGCTATGCCTCTACCTCCATCTCCTAGAAACCAGACATCCTTGCTTAAATCTGATTACAAATTAATAAAACAAAAATATGGTACATCTTGCACTGGTAGGGCATATGCTAATTTCACATCTAACCAGGAAATATCTAATATGGGAGTGCTCTAATACTAAAGGTTACTGTACTTTGCCTTTGAAAATATACCTGGAAAGATCCTTAAATTGGAACTGAACACTAAAAATCAAGATGTCTTAGCCCAGTGAACTAATTTTTACACCCTTTCTCCTTCTGAACATTCAGATAATCTCCTGGCAAGGGCAATTAAACCAATATTTTTTTTCTTAGCAAAGACTGACAAATTTCTGGAGCTCTTCTATAGCTGCACTAGTTTCTGGGAAGGAGAGATAAGTCCTTTTCTATTTCCCAAACAATGACAGCAAACAAAGCTGTATTCTGCAGGAAGCAAAAGGCTTTTTTAAAAAATGTGGTTTATTTGTTTAGCTCTAGGTAGCTGCTTGCTAGACTGAACAAGGAAATACCTTTTGCTTACTTTTGTCTATAATCCACACTCCAGTGCAAAGTATGGGCATTAAATTACAGGTATAGAACTGTTTTCAGGGTAACTAGTCTGATTTTTTCTCATAGGAGAAGTTTTGTGTGGTACTAATGCTGGAGGTACAGCACACTAGTAAGAATCTTGAAGGTATTTCTCTTCTCTCACTCCCTGCCAAGAGAGAAGCTGACAGAACAGTGATCTCTTGGGAGATGCAACAATGGGTGGTGGTGAATGCAATGTGCCATCCCTTCTTCTGGGCTATCAAAAGCACATAAAACAAGATGCTTGCTGAAAAGAAGTGATACTCTGCAACACACTAGTGAAACTCACTCAGAAATGGGCAGCAGGTAGATGGAGATGGTGGCTAGAATATGTGAGCCCAAGAGGTGCCCAGTCAGATGCTTGAGGATCTCAAAATACTAGTGAAACTTCTAGCAACATCCTTAAGCTTAGGCCAACACCAAGATTCATGCCTCCTGAGCCACAGAACATCCTGCTAAACTTACCTTTTGCTTCTCTATGTTCATCAGGTTGCACCCAACCAACCTGCTGCTTCTGCTTCAGGAGAGCTGGTATTCTTGTCTCTTTGGATAGTACCAAATGTCTTAGGCAGCTGAGACATAGCTTTGCCATTGAGGACCACCCTGTGCCCTTGCTGCTTAAAAAGCTTTGCTCTAAACCTTAACACTTGCAACAACCAGAGGGAAAAATGTATGCACTGGTGATGGTCACCTCATCACCCAGTTACCTTGAAGGAATCTTCTCTCCTGACGGGCTCTCCTGTGAGAGAGGTTGCAGAGAGGTTGGTGCTGGTCTCTTCTCACAGGTAATTAGTGACAGAACAAGAGGGGATGGATTCCAGCTGCAACAGGGGAGGTTCAGACCGGGCATTAGTGAGAAATTTTTCACTGAAAGGTCAGACACTGGCACAGGCTGCCCAGGGAGGGGGTTGAGTCCCCATCCCTGGGTGTGTTTAAGGGTTGTTTGGATGTGGTTTTAAGGGACATGGTTTAGGGGTGAACTTTGTAGAGCAGGGTTAATGGTTGGACTTGATGACCCCAAGGGTCTTTTCCAACCTGAATGATAATATGATTCTATGATTATTCTTTTCCTCTGGCAGGGGAAACTGGGGGTTCTGGAAACCTCTCACCTTGTACCATCCCCTCTGAGATGGGGCAGCACAACCTCTAGCATGAGTTTCCAGCTGATTGCCATAGCAAGGAAGAAAGTGGTGGCATGTTCAGGACCAGGCTTGAATCCTCTTTAGATATCCTAAGGGATGTGCCACTTTGGCTTGCCAGAGAGGCAAAGGGTACAGGAACCTATTCTCTGCTTCTGCACTTCCAGCTCCCAGTTCTCCTCACCTCCAGATCTGTGCTGCCTGGTTTTCCAGCTTCAGTTTGTGCTTTGTCTAATCCACTCTGGCATGTTGGCTTGGCTCCTTTTCCTCCTGCTACAAAGATTTAGCAAATGGTGCTCTGTTAACAACTCTTCATAATAACTGCATTTCACTTTCAATGTAGTGCCTGTGGAAAGACCCTATATAATTTAGATTTTGGGGAGAATCCAGGTGGCACAACATGCCGTGTCACAGGAAGGAAAAACCCAACAATTCTACTTTATTAGTGTTTTACAATTTTTCTTTTCCTCCTCTACAACTGTTGTTCCAGCCATCAATGATATACCTGTTAATGATATTATTTAGTGTGCAGTGACATTTGTAATATTCCATTGCAGCTTGTGTGCTTCAGATATTCTTCCTGGGTGTGGTCCCAAAGTGGGTCAGGAGAAGGAAAGGGGCAGCGTGCAGAACACACTGCCTCCTTCACCTGAAATACAAACTATCTGGATAGAAAATTTTTCTCTTCTCCTTTCCCTGTATTCTCAGCACCAGCGTAGAGATGAGATATTCACAGGCAAGCCCACATGGCAACTGACACCATATGTGATGCTGAAACATATTGTTAGCTGCTAATAAGTGTGTCTAATATGGGTTGAAGCTGATAGGTCCACTAGCAGGAGTCTAGGCATGCTATGTATAAGAAGTGATTAAGCCTTTTATGGATTAAATGAACTCACACAATAGAGGCCACCTGCCAAAGTGTTGGCCATATAAAGTGCCAGTACAAAATTTATCTCGGAAGAAAAAAGGGAAACTTTTGCAAGAATTTGAATACAAACCCAGGACTGAGACGTCGAGTGGTTTCAGAAGTTGAAAGCACTGAGAACACATGGCCTGAATAGAAGCTAAAAGACAGAAAGGGAACTCCAGTTTTGTGTAGACAACTGGATACAATGGATGAACAGCAACAGTGCAGGATAAAATAGTCAATTTCTTTTATTTTTCCTGTTTTATTGCAGAAAAGTGTCTTTAAGCACATTGTAAGCAAACTAAAATGCACCAAGGAAATACCTAGCACATATTTTCATTTTCTACTTCTGAATGAAAGAAGCTGATTCCTTGTGCTTCCAACTCATTGCTTAAACGATGCAGGTTGTTTTTAAGGGAGATCCAGAAGCCAAGGAAAATCCATTGAGTCAAGATGTAACTGAGTTGAAGAAACTCTTATGTCAGGTGGTAGAAATACTTGCAAAACTCAAATATTGATGAAGATATTGGAATGGAAACTGACCTTGCCAAAAGCAATGAAAAGAGCAGCCTGGAGCATCCCAAACACTCGTGAAGGGTTCCCTTTCATACAAGAGAGAGCTTTGTTATGAGAAAGCAGAGCAGATTGCATTCCCAGCTTCAGATGTCAAAGTGGACTGGCAATTGGTAGGGACACAGCAGATTCTTTGAGGAAATTCATGCCAGGGAAACTTTGGTTAGTCTGGTTTGCTAATGATGATGGTTTTCAGCAGCATTTACAGAGCTGACAAATTAGACTCATGAAGAAATTAAAAGCATGACATAGGAGACAGAATTGAGAAGGGAACCATCTAGAGAACGAGGATGAAATGGGCTGTTGCAGTGTGTTCCTAGCCTTTCTTTAATCCATGGAAAGCAGGAGAAGAAAGGTCAGCTGATCCTAGCTCACAGGATACAAACCAACGCTGCTTCTGAAAGCAAAATCCAAAGCTCATTTCTCTGAAAAGGTAAGAATTTGGCCCAGATTAGTGGCTGGGAAGGTAGGGGAATAAAGGGCATTTCCCATATCCAGCTGAAATGGTCCAGCTCTGCTTATATTGCAGAATTTACCCAAGGACAAATTAAAACTAATGGAGCCCTCTCACAAGCCCTTCAGAAACAGCATCAGAGTCAGCTAAAACATGACTTAGTAAAAACACATGATACCTCCAAGTATGAACAAGGAATTTTAGGATGAATTAGCAAAGGACGTGGCTGTTCACCTTGACATGAAATTTGCAGAATTAGATAAAGAAAAGGATGTCAAGGATCCTCTCATAAATTTTCAGTGTGGATTATTGCTGCAGCAGTAGCTTGCTGAAAAGGAAAATATCTCCTGTGAGGAAGCTGAAGCTCTTGTTCATCCACCTTGTAATTACAGTTTGTTGTCTAAGAAGTGGGGTAGAAAGAGAGAGGAGGACACTAATCCTGGTTCATAATCCTGATCCATCATTATAAATGACTGGAAACAAAATACTGGTTTGCAATATTAAACAATAAAAGTAAATTTTCAGCAACACAAGCTTCACTGGTAACCTGCTTCTCCTGCAACTCTTTTCAGGAACGAGGAAGGCCCTCTTCATGTTCAGGATACTACTGCAAGAGAATAATCTGAGGTGTTTCATTTTCAGTTGGTAGCATAACATCACCCAAACTTTGCCTGCATCCTCACCCACAAGCCCATAGGTTGCAACAACCACCACACGTGAGAGTTTTGAGTGAGAGGAAATCAAGGTAGCAGAAATATTTGTGCTTTTATTATTGTGTTGGTTGCCACTGACACCCCATCCTTGGAGCACAAACTTTCACCAACCACCATGACCATCTTTGTCACCAGCTTTTGAAAATATTCTCCAAATTGACCTTAGGCAGTTTGAAAAACAACTAATTTTGTATATAAGTTAAAAGTATGTTTCTGGGGGTTGGTAACATGATAAGTAATATTAAAAACTGGGTTAATTTTAAGGCAGTTCAGTTTCTATAGGTCTTTGTAGATACCTTTGAGAGTGTTTTGTTCTGAGCACTATTCATGTAGCAATTGTGCATGTATACAGCTATTAGAAACTAAACAGAAAATATCAAAGCACCAAAAATAGTGATGGAAGATGCCAATGAGTTAATAGCCAGGGACACAGCTCCTGGACAAGCGTGACCATAAGTAAATCTCAGATTTGTTGTTTTCTTCTATACCTTCTGAGATGGTGATTTGCCCTGCACAGCAGAACAGATCTTGGCCTTTCTTTTTCACTTACTAGAGGATTTGCAGAGCAGGAAAAGAGGATTACAATTCCTCTCAGCAGAAAGTAATCCTTTTAAGTTAGGTATGTCAGCATTCATTGAGAAGTGTGGGAAAGTGCATGCTACTTAAAATGCTTGACAGGTCTCAGAGAAACTTGGTGGCAGAAAGATGGAAGCAAAGCCCCCAGTTGTGACTACAATGGCCCCCAAATGAGAAACTGGAGGGAGCAGTGAAAACAGAGCTCAGGAGAAGGGGTTGATTTTATTGTTTATCCAGCTTGATAAATTCACATCACTCAAGTCCAATATTCTAACCTAGAGTAGTATTGGTTCCTTCAAAACTAATGGCAAAGAGATTTTGCATTTACAAGGCCACTTGTGAGCAACAGTGGTCCTCTCCTGTAATTTTATTGAGCATCAGTATATTAGTGAGGTGGTCCCCTTAAACTGATGACCTGCTATACCTGATACACTTTCTGAGCAGGTCATAATTCCTTCAGCACACATTTGTTCTGTTTGGAAAGTTACAGACTGATTATAATGGTCACACCAAACTCAAGACAGAACTTACTATTGTGAGTTTTACTGTATAATTTAGGAGTCTGAAGACCTGGACTGAGACATTAGCACCACCCTCATGGGATGATGAGCAAGGTCAGAAACTTTTCTGGACCCAGTCATTGCAAAATAATTCAGTCTTAGGTTAAGTTGAAGAGTACCCAGAATCCAGCTGAATTTCATGTGACCAGCTGATGAGTTCCTACTGACAAGGCAATAACACAAAAGCTATTGGGAGGCAATAACACAAAAGCTATTATCAAAATAAATGTTGAAGTAATATGAAAAGAGGTAAAGAAAATGGGCAGGAATTCAGTGATGGAAAATCCACACTAAGAAGTACTTGAGGTACAGTTGCAAACAAATTAAACTAACAAAATGAAAAAAAACCCCCAAACAACCCACTTCTACATAAAAAGCAACAGTGACACAATGGGCTTGAAAATACTGGGAAGGAGAATGATGTGAAAGTATAAAATGAAGTGAAAACTTAGAAAAAAAAAAGAGAAACAAAGCAACAAATTGCATAAAATAGCAGAAGATATCATCAGGCAGCTCATAATGTATTTGTAACAGCATAATAGCTGAACATCTACTGTACAGGAATGCAATTTTATTCAGTTTAATTTAGAACAGGACAGTCAAGTCAGTCATTGCAGATCTGTTGTTCACAGTCTAAGATAGCATCCCGACAGCTTTTAACAAGCAGAGTGTCTCACAACATAGTCCTGTTGGGGACAAGTGAAAGAACCAAAGCCAAGGTCACCAGTGGAATACATAAAATATGTCTTTCAGGAACGTATCTCACAAGAGATCTTTTTTTCTTTTGTATTTTAAGAAGCCCGCCCTTCAATTTTGATGATATTATACATAATTCCTGCATTTTGCCTTCTGCTGAATCTCCCCCTCCCCACCTCATCCCCAAAGCTTCTTATTTCTGAAGGCTGAGTGACAAGTGCAGGTGCCTCTATAGTGGATATTGCAATGCAAACCAGTATTTAAATGGGCTGCTTTGACTACACAATTCTTTGTTGGCATGTAACTACTTGCCTCACATTCCCTCCTGACAAATACTCTCCATACAGCTGGAATATAAAAGCTTGGAAGTACTTAAACGGGTAGTCCACCCCATGTTACACTGAGGATCAGATACCACAGCACACAGAGAGGCTTTTCATCCATATTTTAGGGTGGCTGTTCAAAGAGGGGCAGAAGGTGACCATTTCTCAGCTATCCTTCACTTCGCTACTAAATCATAACTGCTCTCTGGCTGTTATTTTAAGTCAATATTTACAGTACATATTCAAAATACCCAGTCAGGCCTAGGAACTTGTCATAGTCTGTACACTGCACAATGCATTTTGGGCCTCTCCCCTAAATGAAAATGCACGTATAACATTTAATTTGATGGCATACAGAAATTATTAAAATAAAATAAAAACTTTAATTTCTTTTAACAAGACAAGTCACAACCGGGTTTGAAGGCAAGCTACAGAGGACTGTAGTTGGTTCATTTGATTTATTTTTAACAATGCAGAAGCTATGAAGGTGCTTATATGGGCTTATTTCAGAAAGATTTTGTGGGCAAGTTAATTTATTGCTGTTCTGGTCCAACTATCCAGACTAGAGCAACTTTATGCTGCTAGGCAGAAATCATGCTTTGAAATAATCACAGAATGACTTGGGTTGGAAACTTCAAGATCATAGAAGCATAAGAGAGTATGGGTTGGATGGGACCTCTGGAGATTATCAAGTCAAGTCCACCCTCCCTGCCAGAGCAGGGTCACCCAGGGCAGGGCACATAGGAACAGATCTAGGCAGGTCTTGGAATTCTGCAGAGAAGGAGACTCCACAACCTCCCTGGGCAGCCTGTCCCAGGGCCCTGTCACTCTCACAGTGAAGTTTTTCTTCATGTTGAGTTGGAACTTCCCATGTTTCAACTGCTACCATCACCTCTTGTCCTATCACAGAGCACCACTGAAAAGAGAGTGGCACCTTCTAGTTGACATCCACCCTTCAGATATTTGTAAACGTTCATAAGATCTCCTCTCAGTTGTCTCTTTTCCAGGCTAAACAGCCCAGGGCTCTCAGCCTTTCCTCATAAGAGAGATGTTCCAGTACTTTCATCATCTTCAGAGCTCTCTGCTGGACTCTCTCTAGAATTTCCCTGTCCCTCTTGAACTGGGGAGACCAGCACTGAACAGAATACTCCAAATATGATCTAAATAGTGCAGAGTAGAGGGGGAGGAGAACATCCCTCTACCTGCTGGAGACACTCTTCTTCATGCACTCCAGTAATCCATTGGTTTTCCTGGCCACAAGGGCGCACTGCTGTTCCATGGAGAACTTACTGTCCACCAGGACACCAAGGACCCCCTCCACGGGGCTGATTTCCAGTGGGTCTACCCTTAGGCTGTACTTGAACATGGTGTTGTTCCTCCCCAGGTGTAGGACTCTACATTTATCCTTTTTGAACTAACACTCTAGTTCCAACCCCCCTGGCACGGGCAGGGTTATCTACTAGATCAGGTTGCTGAAAGCCCCATCCAACCTTGCCCTTGAACGCTTCATTCTCAGGGGAGGGGGCACACACAGGTTCTTTGAGCAACCTGCTCCAGTGCCTCACTGTAGTGACAGTAAAGATTTGCTTCCTAATAGCTAATCTAAATCTGTACTCTTTCAGCATAAACCCATTACCCCTTGTCTTATCTCACTACACTCCCTGATAAAGGTCCCTTCCCATCTTTCCTCTAGGTCCCCTGTAAGTACTGGAAGGCTGCTGTAAGATCTCCTTGGAGCCTTCTCCTCTTGAACAACCCCAACTGTCTCAGCCTGTCCTCACAGGGAAGATGCTCCAGCCCTCAGATCATCTTTGTGTGCTCCCAGACCTTATCCTGACACCCTCAGTTCAGACACAGCCATTGGACTGTTACCCTCAAATCCCAGAGAGAGAATATTAAAGACACACATTTATTTGATGACACTGCAAATACTGAAGGTATTTCACTGCTAAACCAGAGAGAGCTCTTGACTTGTGGGCCACCTGCAGAGGCCACCCTGCTTTTAATAAAAATGAAGCCTCTTGAGGAATACAGGTTACTCAGAAGAAGGTAGGAAAAAATGGTTTCCCTGTCTTTACACTGGCTGAAAAGTGGAAAACCTGAATACAATCAGGAGCTGCTTGCAGGAAAAAACACTTTATAAACTGATACACTTCTGGTTTGTTTGTTCGTTTGTTGTTTTTTTTTTTTTCCAGTTAAATTCAAGAGGAAGAAGGTAACACTAGTTTGGGAATTCTGTTCTGCATGATTGTGGATTCATGGTTCTCTTTATGGTGCAGGCACTCAACACAGTTAATGCTTCATGTCCTGACTGCTGCCATCACCTAGAAGATTTCTCTCCAAGGAAGACCCAAGCCAGGGGAATTATTGTCAGTAGGAGTGTCAAGAGTGTCTTAAAAATTTGTATTTTTTTTTTTTCCTGACTCAGTGGTTGTTCTTTTACCTTCCATCTCATTACAGTCTTCTGTAGAGTGTAATGAGCACTTCAGATGGATGCACATCATCCATGATTAAGGAGAATTTCATCTTTTGAATTCACTTCCCAGGTAAAGGGGGAGAACCCAAAGAGCTGATGCAGAAGAGCATGGTAAGTACAATATTAAGTCAGTTGGTGAGCATTGCTGGTGTTACCCCACAAAAAAAAAGGGAAAACTGGATCATGTTGGTTCAGGAGGAGGATTTAGTATTTAGTATTTGGAAAAGATCCCATCCCTGAAGCCTTGAGGTTTTCAAGACTTGCCTGGATGTGTTCCTCTGGGACCTATTAGATTATATTTAGATGTTATGATCCTGCCTGGCACGGGGGTTGAACTCGAAGACCTCCAAGGTCCCTTTCAACCCCTAATACTCTGCGATACTGTGAAATTTCTCTAATTTGACATACTTTTCACTATTTGTGGTATTGGGAAATGTGAACTCCTGAGTTCCTGCTGAAAACAGGCGGCCAGCAGCTCTGTTTGTGCTTCACTGTGAGATTCCCCACACCCTCACAGGCAGCGGGCTCGGTGAGCTGGGCAATGCTCACATGAAGCACTTAAAACCACATCATCCTCATCCCCCTTGTTAAAGGGTTTCAAAGGGTTTCCATTTCACACATGGACGCTTCAGTAAATATTTCATGTTCCTTGGAGGATGAAATCGTGTTCCCCGAGGCAAGACCACTCCTTTCCGAGCAACCGTTGCCATCGTGCGAGAGGGGCCTAGGGAAGAATCACTGAGTGTTAGGGGTTGGAAGGGACCTTAGAGATCACAGAATCACAGAATGTCAGGGGTTGGAAGGGAGCTAGAAGATCATCTAGTCCAACCCCCCTGCCAGAGCAG
>JANHGL010016339.1:0-18776 GCA_024611195.1 Ceyx melanurus
GGGTGAGTGTAAAGAGGATGGAGCCAGACTTTTCTCAGTGTCATCCAATGACAGGACGAGAGGCAATGGGTGCAAGTCGGAGCACAGGAGGTTTTGGGTCAACACAAGAAAGAACTTTTTCTCTGTGAGAGTGACAGAGCTCTGGAACAGGCTGCCCAGGGGTGTTGTGGAGTCGCCATCTCTGGAGACACTGAAGAGCCGCCTGGATCTGTTCCTGAGAGACTTGGTCTAGATGATCCTGCTCATGCAGGGGGGTTGGACTAGATGATCTTCTAGGTCCCTTCCAACCCCTAATATCTATGATTCTATGATCTTGTTTGTTACTACTTTCACTGTCCATAAATACTATTTCCTACAGGAAATTCTTGCTCATGTGCTTGAGCTGTTAAAGCCACACACGCTGAACTGCCTTCACCTCATAGAGGTGAACAAGTTTGAGCTTGCAGTTCTCCATAGCTCAGTTCAGCCAAAATTACACTACCTTACCAGCACCTTTTGTAGGGTAACAAGAATTGTTCCTTTATGGCAGGGCAGGGACACTGGAGTGGTCCTCAGATATGATAGGCTATTTCCATAGGACAGCATTCTGTTGATTCTCAGGAGCTGAGCTTTGTGCTTGGGCTGTCACCTCCCTTCCTAAAAAGATGTGTAGATTTAATTTAGGAGGGATGTCAGACATAAAAGGTAAGTAAAAGCATGAGAGGTTTGGCTTTCTGGAAAAGACTGGAAGCCATAACCACCCTCTCCTTCCCAAATCTCTCTCTCTTCCCAAATATCTCTTTATTCAAAGGCAGAGCTGCCAGTGTATGGTGGTAGTATCTGCCAAACTTCCTGCTCCTTCCTCAGGATGAAGTGACACTGGAGTTATGCACAGTGAATCCCTTCCTATTGAAGGATACAGTCAAAGAGACTGTTTGGAGAGCATGAGGAGTTGTGGTTTTGAACTGCTGATCTCAGTCCCTGGGAATGAAGCTCTGAACTGAAATCTGTGTTCAGTGTTACATACTACATGCATTTAAACTCTATTATATCCAGTATTTCTAGTTTGCATGTTCTGGGGAACAAGCAGAGGAACTTCCTTTGTACCTGTTTTCTTCTCCACCTTGACCAAATGCAGCTTTGCCAGGAACGTGGAATAATGCTCCAGCAACTCCTGGACCTCCTTGTGTGCTTGGTGTTGCCCCCCTTTCCTCAAGTCAGCTATAAAAGTTGGAGAACTGTGTGGGTTTAAACTGCTATGAAGGAACAAACTGCCCTGTGCTCCTCCTTTGACTTTGGATCTGTTTGCTAGATCCTTATTTCCTTGTCTGTGGTTGTGTGGTGTGTGTTGTATCTTTGAGTTGCAGACTTCTGTTCTTAAAAGGGGTAAGGGATGAAGAAAGCAAGATTATTGCATCATGTCAGCTTTTTCCTCAAGAAAGCTAAAGTCAGCATTGCAAAAAAAAAAAAAAAGGCTTTTAACAGCAAAATCTATGAACATCCTGAGCTGACAAACTAAACTTAAACTGCTAAAGGCAGGGTAAGAGCAGAATGTCAGCAGAGCCTTCCTGGAAAAAATGAGGTGGCTGATGCATAAAACAGTGGAAAGATTTTAATACTGAACCTGTCAACTTCACTCTAATTACATGAAATTAAGGCTAAGAAAAAAAGGGAGTGGTGACCCAAACAGATAGTGGAGATATTAGTGAAGCTTTGCATAAGGAAAAATGAACTATTTCTTGTCTGACTCCAGAGCAGGAAATACGTAACAGCAGTATTCTCCCAGTGGTTTATTGTACCTAAGTAGGTTTTGGGATTGTGTTATTTGGAAGTAAAAGAGCAAATTTTATCTGAAATGAGAATATTGTTGCTATGAAGTAGAACCTTGCAGGAAGACCAGAGCTTTTTCATGTGCAGTAAGTCAACATTGTTGACTGGAGTTTCGGTGAAGGCACTGCTGAATAGACTGAGTGGTGTTGGAGCTGTGATGGACGACTGGATTCAGGCTTCAGCACGTACCAAACTCACAGCATTTTGTTACACACTCGGTGATACTGCAGCATAATGTGATGGGGAACTAAATGTTCAGGATGAAGTGTCTTTCCTGGAAGACTACAGATGAGAAAATTTAACTTGCCCTCTTCTCCCCATGTCTGAAGTTGCCTATATTACATCCGAATCACAGAATGTTAGGGGTTGGAAGGGACCTAGAAGATCATCTAGTCCAACTCCCCTGCCAGAGAAAGATTACCTAGACCAAGTCACCCAGGAACAGATCCAGGTGGGGTCTCAAGTGTCTCTAGAGATGGAGACTCCAAAACCTCATAAAGGTTGATTTAAGAAGAATCCCTTATTCTTCCATTTTACATCAAAATGAAGAGTTGATTAGCTTAGCTTTATGTAATTTGTATGCCCAGATTCCCTTTTACTTGAAGGAGTTGCAGAAGGAGGAGCCTCCCCTTCCTCTTCTGACACTGCTGGAAAGAGCTTGTTTCTCAAAGGAGCCTGTCAGTCCTAGGTAACTTGGAAGCTTCCTTTGCAGCATAAACTGAGATGTTTCCAGGCATTGCAGATCAGAAGATTCTTATGCAAAAGCATCATAAGCCTTTGCAGTTAATGGATTTCAAATAGTAGAATGCCCAGTGCTGTAGCTGAACCTGAAACGTTACTGACAAAGACCTTTGTGCAAAGTGTGATGTGCTCTTCAAGCTGTTGCTATCAACGTGTTATTCAGCATGAGTAGAAAGCACCACAAGAGCAGAGCTGTGCAAATACAGAGATACCTCCTTATGATGCAGCACAGGTAAAAATCTACTGTCTATTTAATCTTACAGTTTGTGTTGTAAAGGACCTATCTTGACATGGGATGCTATGGACTCCAAAAGCAAGATGTAGGCACTTGGGTTCTGCTGGAGACCCCTTGCTGCTTTGCCTTGAAGGGAGATGAACTGCAGAAAGCCCTAAACATTTTATTTCATTAAACATCTGGAAATTATTCTTTACTCATATCCATAAATGCCTTGGTGGAACAGAACATACACCTCAGCCTTCAGCTCAACTGAAATCCTGAAACTTAGTGTTCTTTTTTTGCAGGTTCATTAAGGATCTTGACCTGAAAATAGGTATGGAATAAAATGCAAGGAATGGCTGCTGCTTTCCTCACTGATATGGCTGATACCATTCAACTGCAGTGGGTTGGATTTTTCATTAAAAAAATAAAGGTAAGAGAAGACAGAAGATGCAGATTTCTTCCCTGTCTAGAAAATTATTGTCTTTCAAAAGTGGCAGGCTGTTGCTGGTTCAGAGGAACCTTTCCTGCTTCTCATGCATTGCAACTGCAAAGAATTTGGGAAACCTAGAGAAAAAAAAGGCAGGAGAGACAAGTATTGTGCTGGCTGGTTCTGGCCCATCCTGTGCTGCTACTAGATAAATAGTTTGTCCTTCTGTTTGTTTGGTCAATGGTAGCATTCTGTCAGGCAGAGTTTAAGGTATTAATACTACTACATTTTGTCTGTTTGGTTCCTTATACTGTAATTAAACTACTTTTGCAGGTACAGGATGTGATGAACTTCAGCTAGTGAATGTGACACCACCAGCTAGAGGGGACTTCACATAGGAAAAATCTTGTGCTGCAGTGGGAAACACCAGCACCTAGTTCACTCTGCTTTGTGCTGTCATATTAAGATTGAGCTGAAGTGATTAAAACTCTTACCCAAGAGAACAAAGGCAGAGAGGATATGTTAAGAATGCTACCTGTGTTTTTACCTTATGCAAACCTTTATTTACTCTCTTCCTAGCATTATTGAATTATTTATTTTTTTTTTGTGGTTGGGAATTGCTGTGGCATGCAGTGCTGCAGCTGTATCTCCCTCAGCCTTGGGAAAGAAAAGATTATTTGCTATTCCTAAATCAAAAAGCCCCAAACTGCCACCGGTCAAAAACCAGTAAGTTACTGTATTTAGTTCAAGAACACACCTGTGAATCTAAAATTAATGTTTTCAAATGAGCACAAATTGAATCAAAACATAATCCAACATGCTGAGTATTTTGCAACTTTGAGAGCTGTAGTTGGTTCTTTAGCTCTATATTGCTGCTTTTTTTTCCATTCAGTTTCTACCAAAAAAAAAAAAGTTTCTGTTCAGTTTCTACAAAAAAACCCTCTTTCTTTGTTTATATCAGGAATAGTGTGGCCAGCAGGACTAGGAATATGATTTCCCCCCCTGTATCTGGCACTGGTGAGGCCTCACCTGGAGTACTGTGTGCAGTTCTGGGCCTCACATCTACAGAAGATTATGGAGGTGCTGGAGCAGGTCCAGAGAAGAGCAACAAGACTGGTGAAGGGACTGGTGGGAAAGTCTTATGAGGAGAGGCTGAGGGAGTCGGGGTTGTTCAGCCTGAAGAAGAGGAGACTCAGGGTAGGACTCATCACTCTCTACAACTATCTGAAAGGAGGTTGTAGGCAGATGGGGGCTGGACTCTTCTCCCAGGCAACCAGTGACAGAATGAGAGGGCATGGCCTGAAGGTGTGCCAGGGGAGGTTTAGGTTAGATTTTGGGAAGCACTTCCTTATGCAAAGGGTCATTAGACACTGGAATGGCCTGCCCAGGGAGGTGGAGTCGCCATCCTTTGTGGTGTTTAAGGAAAGATTGGATGTGGCACTTAGTGACATGGTCTAGCTAGGTGTCGTGGTGTCAGGTCTTAGGCTGGACTTGATGATCTCAAAGGTCTATTCCAGCCTCAGCAATAATTCTGTGTAAAAAACACTGATGAGGTGACAATAATAGGAGGTGATTTCAAAGCTCACTAAGCCAGCCACAGTCTCTTACTGAGTTGTGTTGAGGGGATATGGATTATGAGTCTTATTCTGACATTGAGAAGTATCTGTATTGGATCAGGATCTTTTTGTGTAAGCCCCAGACCTGCACCTTTTGAGAGGAATGTCCTACCTGTAAGCAGGCCCCAATTAATGCAGAATTTTTCAAGTTGCTAGTAATGTATGCAAGTAAGTTTTCTGTAGCCTAAATCAATTGAACATCAAACTAATTACTGATTTAACTTCCTCTTGGTTTATCATGCGAAGATTTAGGAGTCGTACTGTGAAGAAAAGCATTTCTACCTGTAATACCAGATATTATTGACTAGAGCTGTTATTTAGCCTGTTTAAATTTAAAGTGTTACAAAGTGATTCATTGTGACCAAGTGGTATAACTGCAGGAGACATGGAGGGACTAGTGAAAAGGTGCCTATTTTTTGTTAAAGGTCATTTTGAACTTTTGACTCTGGAAATGGGACTTGGTCTTGATGTAGCGAATTCTGTTCCCTGGAGTGATGGCCATGGAGAGTATTGAAAACAGAGCTATAGAAAGTTACAAATTTTCACTTAATATGAAAACTGATAGTTTTGCAAGTATGTGAAAACTTGATCCAGTGTACAGTTCATTCTTTGTGCCAGCCAACATTCCTATTTGTGGTGTAAATGACTGAACTTCTCTCTCTGGGCAAAACGGTGAATTTGTTCATGTGCAAATGTGTCTTTTCTTTATGAAATTTTATCCCCCTTGTATCAAAAGCAGCTTTTTATACAGAAACATGGCTTTCCCACTGTTTTTCTAGTCCTAAGAATTTCTGTGAAGAAATAGTGTTAAAGTCATGTGGGAATTGCATAGCAGCTAAAGCAATTCCAGTCATTGCCTCCACATACTCCACTTAAACTTTTCCAGGTTAGTAGGAAGTCAGGAAGATGGAATTAATGGAGACAAAATTACATGGATGCCTAAAAGATTGTTTTACTCTGATTATTTCCTTGTTTACAGGCAATCAGATATCTCAGACTGACTATAAGGTATATAACAGGATAAAAGGCTGACTGAGGAATTACTTTGAAGGTGAAAGGCAATGGTAATATCATCTTACAGGCAAAACTATATGCAACACAGATAGTCACTGAGCAGTAAATCATAATACCTACAGAAGGACCATGGAAATTAACTTACATGACCAACATCTTTCCTGTCCCACAGAAACAAAAGTAGTATGTTTGAGTGTTCAGCTTTTCCCCTCAATATGTGAAACATTATGACTATTATATTAAAACTATATATTAAGACTATTTCTTATTTAGGGTGACTACATATAATCCAGCGAGCTTGGATTCTTAGGGTTTGATTTTAAATTGTAATTGACCTTTTCATTTGTACGATTTGATTGTTAATTAGGTTCACAAAGTCAAAAAAAACTTGACCCACACTACTCAAGGTGGGGAAAAAGCCCAACATTGTAGCTATTTAGCACTGAACAGCAAGTTTTAGAATTAACAAACCTAGCAAACTCTTCTAAATCAGTTTGCAGAGCAATCTGTCTGAAGTGTCCCTGCTCACCAGAGACAAGGCAGACTCTAGAAAGAGATGAAGTTGTTTAATGTAACTGTTTGACATGCAAGCACGATTCAGACTGGGAAAGCTAAAAAGTCAACAAAGTTAAGACCCAGGTCGCAGTGGAGATGAAGTGTTATCCATTGGCCTGAGTAGTCTGGACAGAGCATGAGTATATTGGTGGGTAATGGTGTTAGTGCCGTTACACATTTAGAATTGGGTGTATGAGTTGAAACAAAAAATCCCCAGTAAGAGCCTTAATATACAAGCACAAGAGAAGAGTTTGCATGTTTTTGGTCACATATAGTGAAGTTTCATTGTTGAAAAACTTCTTCACAGTGAGGGTGACAGAGCTCTGGAATGGACTGCCCAGGGAGGTTGTGGAGTCTTCTCCTCTGGAAACATTCAAGACCTGCCTGGATGTGTTCCTGTGTGACTTAAGTCTAGGTGATCCTGCTGAGGCAGGGGGGTAGACTAGATGGTCTTGTAGGTCCCTTTTCAATCCCTAACATTCTGTCATCTTTTGCTACAGGTTGGTGTTAAGTAGGATTTTTTTTTTTTGGTTTTGTTTTGTTGGTCATGTTAGTAGATTCTAGATAAACAGTAAGTTGCTAATTCATTGGTGACCTGGATGAAGGCACAGAGTGCACTGTCAGCAAGCTTGCTGATGACACCAAGCTGGGTGGAGTGGCTGACACCAGAAGGCTGTGCTGCCATTCAGCGAGACTTGGACAGGCTGGAGTGTTGGGCAGGAAGAAATGTAATGAAATCCAACAAGGGCAAGTGTAGATTCTTGCACCTAGGAAAGAACAACCCCAGGTATCAGTATCGGTTGGGGACAGACTTGTTGGAGGACAATGAAGGGGAAAAGGACCTGATGGTCCTAGTTGATGGGAGGCTGACCATGAGCCAGCAGTGTGCTCTTGTGGCCAAGAGGACCAATGCCATTCTGGGGTGTATTAAAAGGGGTGTGGCTAGTAATTCAAGAGAGGTTCTCCTGCCCCCTGCTCTGCCCTGGTAAGGCTGCATCTGGAGTATTGTGTCCAGTTCTGGACCCCCCAGTTCAAGAGGGACATATTGCTTGAGAGAGTCCAGCACAGAGCCACAAAGATGATTAAGGGAGTGGAGGATCCCTCTTATGAGGAAAGGTTGAGGGAGCTGGGGCTCTTTAGCTTGGAGAAAAGAAGACCGAAGGGTACCCTCATCAATGTTTATAAATATATTAAGGTTGAGTGCCAGGAGGATGGAGCTAGGCTCTTCTCAGTGTTGCCTGATTGTAGGACAAGGAGCAGTGAGTGGAAGTTGAGGCATAGGAATTTTCATGTAAACTTGAGGAGGATGTTTTTCACTGTGAGAGTGATGGAATACTGGAACAGGCTGCCCAGGGGGTTGTGACATCTTCCTCTCTGGAGATATTCAAAACCTACCTGGACACATTCCTGTGTGATCTGGTCTAGGTGATCCTGCTCTGGCGGGGGGGTTGGACTAGATCATATTTTGAGGTCCCTTCCAGCCCCTAACATTTTAGATTCAATGATTCTAATGATATGAAA
Organism: Ceyx melanurus; assembly: GCA_024611195.1. Lineage (NCBI taxonomy): Eukaryota > Metazoa > Chordata > Aves > Coraciiformes > Alcedinidae > Ceyx > Ceyx melanurus. The sequence goes on from JANHGL010016339.1 coordinate 7,904, forward strand.
CCATCTAACACCTTGTGATACTGTCCTATGATGCTTTCTGTAAAGATTGTGATACACTTCCCAAGGGTTCATGATACTTTCAGAAATGGGACCTTCTTGTGTAGGTATAGGATTATGACCAAGAAAAATTTGCAGGTTTTTTATGGTTTAGAAGTGGGCTGGCAATAGTGACAGCAGACTACCTAGTAGAAGCTTCAAAAATAACATTAAAAAGGTAAATAATTTTGTGCAGTTTGGAAATATCCTCAGCCAGCTCTCCAGAAGGGTCTTGTTACTTTGTTAGTCTGGTTTAATACTTCATTATTACTCTTTTCAGTGACTTTCATGAAGGGCAGGGTAGGTGCCATAGCAGTGTACAGACATGTAACCAGAAATGAGTCCCCACTTCCTCAGCACTGCAGGATTGAAAGAGGATTAATGTGTGATTAAATCCAGGTCCTACATAGGGGTCATTTGGAACCTGTAAGGCCATTCACAAATCTACCAAGCTTCATCTTTAAATCAATTAGGTTATGAGCTCTACTGGGAGGTTGCCTCAAAACCTGAATTTCTTGTGTCAAAACCGTGCTCTGATTTACTGTCCTAACAGCAGTCTGTAGAAATTGATATAACCAGCAACAGGAAGTGAAGACAGCTTTCTGAAGGGTCACTTTTCTCACATGCTGTTTCTGTTGGAGACACTTTCCATCATTTCTGTGTTTTTTACTGGGTTTCTTTTGCTTTTGGGTAGCATGGGGAGGTATCTTGTCTATAAAAAAGTGACTTAGGTCGCTTTATTCTTTAGGTAACTCTGTCTTTTATTATTTTACAATAATTCTTTGTATTTCTGCAAACAATCTGAATAACAAGCCAACTATTGCATCTTATAGCAATGGAATCAAGCAGCTGGCTCAGCTTTTATGCATCCACAGAAACTGGTTCAAACTGATTCTGGCACTGGTTTTGCTGTATCTTCTGTCTGAATGGCTGGTTTGCAGCAGTGACTCGTACATTTTGTACAAGTGTTTCTGTTGAGGTATAGACACTAAATTTCCTTCTGGTTATGAATGAAATGACAATCCCATTGTAATAATTGGATTTGCATCCTTCTGTAGGCCTGATTCTGCTGTCCTGCCTGGGCTAAGTAAATCTCATTCCTCTTATGAAGGGACATCAATGGGTGAGGTGCTGTCATGGTTTAGGGTCAGGGCGACCCCCAGACCGATAACAGATGCTCTCTTTTAACGCCTCTCCCTCCCCAAAGGGGAGAGAAAAGGAATAAGGGAGACTTAGTGATTAGGAAAAGGAACTAGAACAATTTAATTGAAAATGAAAATGAAATATATACAAATATGTACAAAGCCAGTACCGAACCCAACACACCTCCCCCCCGCCCCCATTGGTCACGTCACCCTCACGGATGCTGTGGAGGAGCTGGACTCTGGCACCGGGTCTTGGGAGCGAAGGGAAACAACACGAGAGCCAAAGCAAAAGGGGTAGACCAGAAGCGAAAAGGGACGAAAAAGCGAAGTCTCTGGACCCCTGAGCTTATATACTGGATATGATGTGTATGGGATGGAATACCTCGTTGGTCAGTTTAGGGTCACCTGTCCTGTCCGCTCCTCCCTGCAGGTGCGGTCTTTCACTTTCTGCCCCCCTCAGTGCAAAACACAAACTCTAGCAATGGCCTTGGTTTGCATTCCATCCCTGGTAGTAACTCTAAACATGAGGTGTTATCACTGCTAGAAGCAGACACTGTCTGCAAAACATGCTGCTAACTCCAGAAAGTGCAGACAGTTAGAAACCTGAGCTGAAAAAGTAAAATCACTGAACAGAATTTTCTCAGTTTTCACCCAAACCAGGACAGGTGCTGAACCTCTCCTACCATTGCACACTATCTTTCACCTTTGGCTTCTCCAGGAATACAGTGTAAGGCTATCCTGAAGTGAGTGCCACATAGCTTCCCTGCCTCCTTGCAGCATGCTTACTACTGCTCCTGTAACACTGGGGGAAACTGTCATCCTAATGTTGCTGCAGAGGATCTATCAGACCTTCATTGCCACAAAGGACTTGAGTGGTTGGGCTGTTTGAAAGTTAGGGGAGAATCAGCACTGACATTCACGGTTGTGCAGCTGTGCCATGTACATCAGCATGCCTAGTAAATCTCATTGTCAGCTCTAGAAATTAGCTGTACACTGGTAGGCAGCAGATATAAATAACAATAGGTATGACATGTAAGGGGGATTCAGCTAATCTGTCTGATACAAGAATTCAGTGGCAGCTGGTCTTTATTACACATGTAATCACTGTCACTGAAAAAGCTTGTGTTTATCCACCCTTTTTTTTTTTTTTTTTGTGAGAAAGCTTTCCCTTTCCTGTTGTTTGATGCTGGGATTCATAGAACGGGTGATTGCACTGTGTTGATGGAGGGTAATGCCAATAGAAAGACATTCTTCTGTGGCGGTGGTGAGAAAGTACTTCCTGTGGAGAATTAAATTAATCATTCTTTATTAAAAAAAAAATAGATACACAGTCTGTGTGCATTACTGATGCTGAAGAGAAATAGATTTACAGATACTTTAGCAAAATAAAACTGTCTCTACCTTTTCCCTTTGGTAGGAATAGCTTCCTACTCATTTCAGAACGGCCTTTTGTTGACATTGTACTTTGCTTTCTAAACATGAAGAAGAGTTTGAAAACCGAAGAAGTGACAGGTCATGTGATTCTAGTGGTGGGCTTCTTTCAGGAAGGATTTCTCATTTTCTGTAATTCAGTTGAGATTTTGCAGATTAAACCCTTTTTGCATTTCTACCCCAGTTCTGAGACAGATGTTCCTGTTGGAAGTCATTCTGAAGGTCAGGAGATGGATGCTTCACTTCCATCTGTGTCTTTGCAAATCTCCCCTTTTATTTTGCCAGGGTGCGACAGCATTAAAGTCCAGATAATTTTGAGATGCTCAAATTTTACAAACCTGCTTTGCAATGCAAAACTCATTCATAGCAAAGAAGCTGAATCAAAGGCTCACCACTGCCAACTCATTATTTAATGTTTTAGCTAATGTTTTTATGCTGCCAAAAATGTGCGTTCCTGTTTCTTTTCTCATTAGGAGGATAAGCTGATAAATTATTTTTCTGCTTGAGTTGTTTGATTTGCACTAAATTTACTTCTGTGAAACTAAATGTCTATTCCTGCTTTTCAGCAGCAAATTTGGGAAAATAGCATATTGTCTCTTTGCCGAAGCCAGGAGTAAATACATTTTAAATTCAGTTTTATCATACTTTTCAATTAAAAGATATTACAGTTTATTAATATGAGAATCCAGAAACCAAAATGAATGTGTGACTTCTCATCTCTGCAAAGCTTTAAATATAGTAATACAAAAGAAGATGGCTTTTAGGTTGCTTGCCAAAGATTTGAGAGATTTGCCATTGCTGCCAGTGAAAACCATCATGGGTCCTGTCAGACTGCTGGCAAATAGTTTTGTCTTTGACCATCATTTGTAGAAAGGCTTTTCTTAACTTGAACAAATGCCAAGAGGACAAACACAGCGGAGTTCAGGTGCAATCCAAATGTGTTCAGTTTTGGGGGTAGAATCAGAGAATTATACTGGTTGGAAAAGTCCTTTCCTATGATCAAGTCCAACTGTTGCCCCAGCACTGCCAGGGCACCACTAACCCATGTTCCTCAGCACCACATCTTCACAGCCCTGGGCCAGGTCTGGACAGCCCTGGAGGGGAAGAAGTTTTTTTCTAATACTCATCTAAATTTCCCCTGATAAAGCAGGCATTTTAAAAACTGAATGCAGAGGTCCCATGAAAAGGCATTTCTAAAAATGTGTAATAATCTGTTTGTCATATTTTTGGCAGTGCTTTTGGTTGTGTCTCCATAGTGATCCTGACAGTCTCGGCACTTTGAACTGGTCAGCTAGAGAAGTAATTGAGGTATTAAACTGTTGTACCCCCAGATGTTCTGTGTATCTCATTGATGTGTTTTTACTGGCTATACTGAGCAGAAAACAGGCTGTGGAAAGAAATGTCTTTAAATTAATTCTGGAATGTGGAACCAAGAGGGGAAATTGGGGGTTTTGGTGGTAGTTAAAGAATTTGAAAGCAGAAGCTGGCAAAGCTGTGTTAGAAGCTTGGTTTTAGAAGATGATTTTTCAGTAAATGAGTCAGATGTCTGCATCTATAACTAAGGATGGGGGACAAAAAACACTACTTGGTGCTGAATTTCACTTGGATGGAGAAACGCCTACAGGTCTCAGTTGACTTCACCTATTGTAGTGGCAATCTAAAGCATGGCTGGGAATATCAGATTGAGCAAAATCCCTGTCCTAATGAAGGCAAGAGTAGGGTTGTGGGGTTGGGTTTTTTTTTTTGGTTGGTTGGTTTGTTATGGATTTACCCATTTTATGGCTTTTAAACAGTTTATTTCCACAATATATTTGACCTCATATGTAGAATTTGTAATTCATGTTTCTAGGAGTCCTTGGCCTCTGATGTGGATACTCTGTTGGCATTTGTTGCGGTATGAAGGGAATAAAATGCAGTTACAGATATTCATATAGTTAAGGTTGCCTATGATATACAGAGAAAATTACATGAGTTAAAGGCCATATATGCACCACCTGCTTTTTGTGTCTTTCTCGGGCCTCAAAACTGTAGTGTCATGATAGTGATTCAGGTGGCCTTTTCCCAAGCTTGCTGAATTCTGTCTCTTTAGGGGCATTACAAAAGCAATTGCAGCACCCAGGAGAGGAACTTGTGTTGAGTAGCCTGAGTACAACCCTAAATCATTATAAAAGTCTCCTGGCAGCTCAGTGAGGATTTTGGGGTCTTGATCTGTTATTTTTGTCAGTTTAACTGCCATAATTTTTCTCTGCATCTCCATGACAAACATTCTATTGCAGTGGTCGTATCACTTCCTAGCAAGCTGGTGAATGAATCAAAAGATCTTTGTACAGTGGATATTATGCAATCTGTGCACCAGGCAGTAAGTGCCTATTTAACCACTCTTCAGAAGGCTGAAGTATAAAAGTAATTCTTAGAGGAGCTCCAGTAAAATAATTCTCAAGCTAGAGCTTTTGTATTTGCTGGTCCAAGGTTCTGATTCTCTACTTCTTCTGCGAAGAAGAGCAATGATAGTCAAGAAGCCAAGATAAAGATGCAGAAATGTGCCTGTGGGCTGGTGTCCCTTCTGATGACCTACATAGTGCCTGGACCTGTTTTCTTACCACTATTGCAGCTTGTAGCATCTGAAAAAAATTCAAAATCACTGAACAGAATTTGTTTGGTTCTCACTCAAACCAGGACAGTGTTCCACTGCAGTTACTGGAGAAGCATTTAAGCTGTTTTTCAGTTCCTGCTTGGTACCTACTAATAGGTAGATACTACAAAGAGAATGTCAGGGACTACCCATCCTGTTGGCACCAGCTGGCTTCTGATCACAAAGTGGGAACCCCTGTTCATATTGTTAGTGTATTGTCACAAGTGGATGTCTTTTTACTGTGTGTAGGTGTTCCATCTCATGAAGTGATACAGTAGAGCTTTGTCCTGTTTGTAAGTGTCCTGGTTTGAGTGAATACCGAACAGGGTCTGTTCAGTGATTTTACTTTTCAGCTCAGGTTTTCTAACTGGCTGCGCTTTCTGAAGTTAGCAGCATGTTTTGCAGACAGTGTCTGCTTCTAGCAGTGATAAAACCTCATGTTTAGAGTTACTACCAGGGATGGAATGCAAATCAAGGCCACTGCTAGAACTTGTGTATTGCACTGAGGGGTGCAGAAAAGTGAAAGACTGCACCTGTGGGGAGAAGTGGACAGGACAGGTGACCCCAAACTAACCAACAAGGTATTCCAGCCTATATATGTCATATCCAGTATATAAAGCTCGGGGATCCAGAGGGTCGCTCTCTCTCACTTCCTGTTGCGCTCTCTTGCTCTGGCTCTCTTGCTTGCTCTTTCGCTCTCTCTCTTCGATCCTATTTCTGAAACCCGGTGTCGGAATCCAGCTCCTCCACAGCATCAGTGACGGTGATGTAATTACCATCAGGGGGGTTGGGTTGAGTACTGGTTTTGTACATATGTGTATATATTTCATTATTATTTTTATTCTCATTAAATTGTTCTAGTTTCTTTTTCAAATCACTAAGTCTCCCTCTCCCCTCCCTCTCCCCTCCCCCTTTAGGGAAGGAGGGGGATTAAAAGAGAGCATCTGTTATCTGTCTGGGCTGCCCTGACCCTAAACTGTGACAGTAAGGAAGCAGTGCCTCTTCAGAAGAAAGCTCTGGGGACCATTAGTGGTCTGGTCCTTTCATTAGTCCTTCCTGAAGGCAGCCTTGCTTTCTGAGAGGTGTTTGCCTGTGCCAAGCATGAATAGCTCTTGATGCACTGAAGCACAATCACTTAACACTGAAAGTTAACACACTTGAGGTTTTATTTCACTGAATGCAATTTGAAGCATAATCCTAACCTGACACAAGCTAAGTTTATGATAATGGCAAATACTAAAGTGTCCCAAGGTCAAGAGCAGAGTGGGTCTATTAAGGGGCTGTGAAAACTTGCAAAGGACTTTTTCCCTGCTCATAACACGGGTGGTGCTGCTTTAAAATGATTCTGGTTAACCATACTGCAGTGGAGGGTGATGAAAGAGGATTATGCTAAAACTAAGAGCATATGTTACTTCATTAACATATGTATTCTTTTTATTCTATGGATTTTCGGTGATTGAGAACTTTGGCACTATTTTCATGTTATTTTTATGTTAAATTAACTGTAGCTATCTTACTCGTTAAAGTTACCCACATTCATTTGCCGTTACAAAGCTTGCATGTTGTCTTAGCCAAGAAAAATACATTTGTACAGACTGAAAATTCCTCATGAATGTGTTGCCATCAGGAGAGCCAAAACACCCCCTTCTTCCTTCCTGTCCATGCCCCCCAGTGTGCAAAGAGTGTGCTGTCCCTACCCCCCTCAACATCACAAGGTCCCATGCATGCATGGGACTGCACCAGGTAACATCTGGGCCATTCCCAATTGCATCCCAACCTGCTCCAAGAGCCCTTCCCCTCTCTCACGCACAGTGCCATGGAAAAACTGCCACAACCATTGCCCTTTGTTGCAGGCAGGGAAAGAAAAAAAAAAAGGTTTTTAAAAAAACCCAACTTGTTACTCCCTGACAGAATGGAATGGGAGTTTGAAATGACAGTGCTTCGCACAGAGAGTGTTTTTGCAGGGAAGATGTCAGTGTTTAATTTCTGCATGCATTCTTTGATGAGAATTTATCCTGTGTAATGTCTTTGCTTAGGCTTAAAGCTGAATCTTGGAAAGGGCTTTTGGAAAAGGACTAAAAATCTGCAGCCTGTGTTGCGTTCTCTACCTTGAAAACTTTAAACTCATCTGTACCAATGTATGCCCCTAACTTCACTGTGCAGCTGGCTTGTTACTGTTGTGGCTACAGTTTCACAGCATAGAGACACATGACACAGGACACTGGCTAGATTGTGACCAGAGTTCTGTGCTAGGATGAGCAGATGGTGCCATGAAAGGTCCTACCTTAAGGACCAACTTTAAATCTACATTTAGATTTAGGTCTGCACTTTGGTCAGGACTGGTTTTTGGTTTTTTCTGCAAAAGCATTTTTAAGAACTTGAGTTTCATTGAATTATGCTCTTCTCTAAATTTAGGCGATGGTTCAAGGATTACATAGAATTTTTTCTATGTAAACTGATACTAGTTTTGAGTAAGGCTTAGGACTTTAAGGCAGAGGTGTCTGTAAGGATTAAGATTTTGCTTTGTTTCATGTGATCTTTGCAGGTGAGGATGGGATTTCTGATCTACATTCATTGGTGATTAACACTGAATTTAAGCATTAAACTAATATTAAAGAAGTCTGAAAAATGGCCACTTTGTTACTAGGCCCAGTTTAGCAGGTAAGCAGTGGGGAGTGAGACATCAATCCTACTTTGTAGCACATGAACTGTATGCTACCTCCATAGGATGTTTCTATTATTTTTTTTCTTTCATTGCAGCTGACAAAAAGCAAACACATCGTGACCTCAGGAGAAAAATCAACCCCTTTTTGCCTTCAAAAACTTGCCTCTGAAGAATTTCTCATGGTGAAGAAATTCTTCCTAATGTCTAATTGACTCCTCTCTAGTTTTAATTAATTCCCCCTAATCCTATCACTAAACATCCTAAAAAGTCCCTCCTCAGCTTTCTTGTAGCCTCCTTAAGATACTGGAAGGCCCCAATAAAGTCCCTTCTCTCATCCAGATTGAACAACCCCAATTCTCTGTCCTCATAGGAGAGGTGCTCAAACCTGCTGATCATCCTTGTGGCCTTTCTCTGGACATGTTCCAGCACATCCATATCTTTCATGTACTTCATGCCTTCAGAACTGGATGCAGTACTCCAGGTGGGGTCTCACAAGAGTGGAGTAGAGGAGAATCAGCTCCCTTGCCCTGCTTGGCTACGCTTCTTCTGATGCAGCCCAGCATATCATTGGCTTTAGGGGCTGCAAGAGCACACTGATGGCTCATGTTGAGCTTCTGTCCTGGTTTGAGTGAAAACTGAGCAAATTCTGTTAAGTGATTTTACTTTTCAGCTCAGGTTTTCTAACTGGCTGCGCTTTCTGAAGTTAGCAGCATGTTTTGCAGACAGTGTCTGCTTCTAGCAGTGATTAACACCTCATGTTTAGAGTTACTACCAAGGATGCCAAGGCCACTGCTAGAACTTGTGTATTGCACTGAGGGATGCAGAAAAGTGAAAGACTGCACCTGTGGGGAGGAGCGGACAGGACAGGTGACCCCAAACTGACTAGCAAGGTATTCCAGCCTATATACGTCATATCCAAGCTCGGGGGTCCAGAGAGTCTCTCTCTCGGTTCTCTTCTGTTGCTCTCTTTTGCTTTGGCTCTCTCGCTTGCTCTTTCGCTTCGATCCTATTTCTGAAACCCGATGTCAGAATCCAGCTCCTCCACAGCATCAGTGACGGTGATGTAATTACCATCAGGGGGGTTGGGTTGAATACTGGTTTTGTACATATGTGTGTATATTTCATTATTATTTTCATTAAATTGTTCTAGTTTCCTTTTCTAAATCACAAAGTCCTTCCCTCTCCCCTCCCTCTCCCCTCCCTCCCCCTCCCTCCCCCTCTCCCCTCCCTCCCCTCCCTTCTCCCTTTGGGGAGAGAGGGAGGGTTAAAAGAGAGCATCTGTTATCAGTCTGAGCTGCCCTGACCCTAAACCATGACAGCTTCTCATCTACCAGCACCCCAAAGTCCTTTTCTTCAGGGCTGCTCTCAAGCCAGTCACTGCCCAGCCTATATCGGTGTTTGGGATTGCCCCGACCCCAATGGAGGACCTTGCACTTGGAGATGAGGAGATGAAATCTGGGCATTGTTGCAGAAATCTGAGAGATGTTTTGTTGTACCACAGACTGGTGCATCGCAGAATTGCTGCATGTTTTGGTTTGCTTTTGGTTTGTTTTTACTCAAATGCTGTCTTGTCATGCTGTCAGATGACAACAAAGGAGAGCAGAACAAACAGTAAAAAAAAAATTTGATACATAATATCCCTGTTGCTTTTTACCTTGTCTTAGTGAGTTTGCCTCTGCATCAAACTGAAGTGTTTTCATCTCCTACTCCCAGTTAAGAAATAAACAGGGCGGTTGCCTGCAACAGGCTGGAAAGAGCTAGGTATGTTCAATGTACTGCCACTGGCAAGTTATTACTGTGAAAATGGGGTGATTTATCAGGTAATTGTGCATTTATCGTCATTTTCCTGTGGTATTTTTCAGTAGTCTGTTGAAGAAGTGCCTTGTACAACATAAAGAAATGCACTGGTAATGAGGTTCCCTGCCTGGTGATTCAGTCCCTTTCAGTTTTCCTGAAGGTCACCTTCAGCAGCCTTCCTCTTCACGCATCAGTTTCTCCCTGTTGCATTTCACTGCCCTGTGCAACAGCAGGTTGCAGAATCCAGTTTCTTAAATTAGCATCTTCAAAAAGCCCTTCTCTGAAACACTAAACATTTTGATGATCATATATCCCCACTCTGTGGGCTTTATATAATAATTTTGGTTTTCCTCTTGTTGACATTCAAGAAATACAGCAGTGAACTGTGCTCTGAGAATCTAGAAAACAGAAGCAGCAAATTCTTGTTCAGAAAGCTGTTCAGTAACATCTTCTTTGATTTAGGTGCTTTCTTTTTCTGATGCCCTCAGAGCAATAACCAATTTTTTGAAGTGGTACTTAAAACTTGATGATCAAAGGCATTAACTGTGTCTGTCTTCTCTGGAGAAGTGCAGTCTGTGAACAGAGCTAAACTGCGATGTTTTTGAATGTGGCAGCGTGCCATGAGCTTATTAAAATGTAAGTGCTGGGTCAGCCATAAGCTTTATTTTATTTGCACATAGGATAGTAAATTTGGAGTTATTCTGAAATAGTTATTTGTTGAGATATTTATAGTAAGCCTACCTAAATGACGTTGTGCTTGTGTACATGGGTACTGTTTCTCCACAAGTTTTGCTGTCTTATCTCTCGCTTTATTCCACACACAGTTTGTTCTGACATTCTTGTGCTGTTGGAACAGAGAAAGGTGAAATGAGTCATTTCATTAGGGTAGTACCAAAGTTCACAAGTTATTTGTCAAGTAATACATATGGCAGCTGCTATTTAAATGGCTCTGAATTTGACAGTGCCTGCTTAACAACTGCCATTGTTTTTTTTGTTCTTTTTGTTTTTGTTTTTTTTTTTGGTGGTGGGGTTGGTTTTTTTTGTTGGTGGTGTGGGTTTTTTTTTGGTGTGGTGGGGTGCTTTTTTTTTTTTTTGGTGGTGGGGGGGGGGTGTTTGTGGTGGGGGGGTGGGTTTTTGGGGGGGGGTTGTGGTTTTTGTGGGGGGGGT
>JANHGL010016340.1:0-67359 GCA_024611195.1 Ceyx melanurus
AGGGGAGGTTGGCCAAGGCTCTGAGCAGCCTGGGCTAGTTGAGGGTGTCCCTGCTCCCTGCAGGGGGCTGCACTAGAAGCCCTTTGGAGCTCCCTTCCAGCCCTAACCATTCTATAATTCTATATAACCTGCTCAGCCCTCTTCACACTACCTAACCCTATACACCCTTTCCAAGGCTGTGAGTGTGGCAGTGCATGATGTACTAGCTTTGTAGAAAAGCAGTTTGGCTCTGGAAGTGATGGGTGTCTGCAGTCACGGTCTCTTCATGGTTTTTCTTAGCATATCCCTGTGCAGTGGATGGGGGAAGGACTAAGCTGAAACATCTCTTTCTGTGCAAGGGACAGATGGGTTGGAGCAAGGAGCTGCCCATGGGAATGTGGTCTATGGAATAATGAGAGAGTAAGAGATTCTGATGGAGTTCCTCTCAGCCCTTCCTCATCAGAAGGGCTGGAGCTGTATTGTGGAGCCTTTGAATGCACAGAGGACTTAAGGTGAAATTGAAGGCTATTGGTGCCCTGCTACATTTTAAGAAAAGTCTTGAGAAAAAATAAAATAAAATAATAATAAAAAAAAAATGCAGAGGGAAAGCCTTATTTTTCCCCTATAAAATTGAAATAAAGCAAGTAATGCTATATGTCTGTCCCTCCAGAAATGTTCACATTTCCCTTCAATCTCAGAGTTCAAGTTAATAGGCTCCAAAAACAGACTGTCTTAACAGCCAATATTCTGACATCTCTTGGTGTTATCTAGAAAATGTCAGCAGCTCAAATGCAGAATAGAAATGTGACTTCAATTTTCTTTCAAGCAATTTTTTATTGTCCTTTGACATCCAGTAGCTGCAGGGGTGATGCCTCAATTCAAGAAGTAGTTGTATTAAATGAAATATAATAAAAAGTGACATCCAAAATCCAAACAGGTTTCAGATTAAGTTTTTGAATATGTAAATTTAGAAACATAAATTTAAATTTACAAGGATAATAAAATGAAGAGCATTTTGGCTGCTTAGAAAATGTAATACAAGATGTTTTCTTCTATTTAAAGGGCTCACAAGTCTAAAGTTCCAGTCAGATGGAAACATGAATCTTATAGAGACACAGCTTGATCAATTTAATTTAAAATAAGTAAAAATCATTGAGGTGCTGAGTTTCTATACATGTGATGCAAGAATAAGCTCTGTGATCAGCTAGATAAATTCTTCAGCATCTTACTGCATCTTGCTTTCCAAACTTTGCTGCCATTTTGCCCTTGAATCCCTGTTCACTTTGAGGGTTTTGTGACATAGTACTTTACTGATTCTCAGCTACTCTGACTTCTTCTCATCTTTCTCCAGTATCACAGATGTCACCTTTGACTCAGTCCTCCCACATCACCTCTACACTTTGGCTTTTTCACCCTTATAATGCTTGCCCAGAAGCTTGATTTCTTTTTCCATCAACATTTCTCATTGCCTTTCATTTCCATAATTTTATGTCCCCGAAGCTAATTTAAAATATTAACTGTTCAGGCCATCTTTCACACTTCTGTCTGGCCACAACCCACTGTTCTTCAAGCGCATTCCATGGTTTAGTCAAAATTTATCACTTTTGCATTTAGGGCCTTTCATTTCTTAGCTTCACCATTTCTACTTAGATGAATAAATGGTGCCATTTCTTGCAGAATGGTTCCAGCCTGTTCTGCCCATCAGTAAACCTCTCTACCTAAAAGATGCATCTTCTTCCCATAATGCAGTTCAGATTTGTGGAAATGTTCACAGAGATACTAATATTCACCTCTGCATAATATCTTAAAAAAAAACTAAAAAAAACCTAAAAAACCAACAAAACAAAATTCAAACCAAACAACCAAACAAAACCCAAAACACCCCACACCACAACAAACAACCCACTCTAACAACACCAAACAGCACTCACAACTAAGAACAACCCTGTTCTTAGTTGGCTCAGTGGTAATTTTTCTTTCCTGTGCTTTCCATCCCAGCTGACTCTCACATTCATGCCATTTCTCTTCATTATCTCTTTGCCACAAGTCAGTAACAGTAACATCAGCCACAAAACCTGCCACCAAAGAAACCTGCAAATCCTTCACCAGCTACAGCGTCATCAAACAGCAGCAGATTATGCTCTAAATCATAGCACAGATGACTCTGCATCTGTGTTTCTACCATACATCTCCAAATCATATGACTGCCTCTGCATCTGTGTTTCTACCGTGCAGCCCCAACTCTGAAAGAAGCTGCCATCTCAGAGTGGGATCAACAGCTGCTACCATAATATAGATTCACTAGTGGCAAATATCAGCATTCTGCTTGAACCTAACATTAAAGAAAGAGAGAACGTGCCTGAATTTTAATTTCATTTCGACCCATTAGAGAAACAGAAACCTGAAAATCAGAATATTTAGCTCCGTTTTTTTTAACTTTCAGTCCATCCACAAAATCTGAGTGTTAGTCATGTTAAAAAGCTTTGCTACCAAGGAATATGCAAGACTTCCCTAAAAATCCTTCCAGTGAATGCCTAAGTCTGATTTTCTTTCTTATCCTAACAAGGTTTAAGGTCATTCTGTCTTCCTCTCCCAGTTGAAATACTGTGTGGATTACCAAAATGTAATTGGTGCTTAAATACCATGCTGCTGCTGCCTTGAGTCAAACAGATATGCAAAAGGGGCAGCAGGAATGTGTGATAAAGCACATTTTGGAATGGAATCTAATGCTTTCTTTAGCACTAGGCTAACTCAGAGGGCATCTTGGATTCAAATTAATGGACTGTCAGCAGCTGTTTATAAAATTAGGTTCCAAAAGGACAGTGCAAATCTAAAACTTTAATTCCTTCCGAGCAGCTGTGAGGAATTCCTTGCAGCTCCAGTGCTGCATGGAAGTGGAAGAAGGTCTGATTTTTAGTCTGTAAATATTTACCTGTTTTACCAGTTTGGTCAGGATACAGTATTTTGGATTAAAAGGCTTTGATGGGGGAAAGTAATCACCAAAGAATAAGAACCTGATATTTTTATATATCCATCAGAGATGTGGCTTGGCTCAGTAATACAGAATATTTGCTGGAGGACAAGGACTTAGCTGCTAGGATCCTAATTTAGGAGATCCAGAATCAGTTTTATTATTTATCTTCCTTTTCAGAATGAACATCTCTGTGTGTGTGTGCTTGTGCATAGAGGGCTTGGCAATGCTATCATCTTGGAAGGCTTTTCATCAGCTCAAGGAGCTTAATACAAGAAAATGTATCAAAGCAAATATTAAAGAATTGGGCTGTCAGTCAGCAAAGAGCTGATGGATGGAGTGTGACACCCATTAGGCAATAAGTGCTGGGCTAACAAAGGCCAAGGTAGGGGCTGCAAAAAATCATCAAGCTAATGACTCACCAAAGGTGCTGATTAGCTGAGGATCTCTCTATGTGAGTGACTGAGTTATCCAGGATCCAGCAACTGTGCTGTGTTCACACACGACTAAAGGGAACCTTAGCAGTGAGGCTGTGACATGTGTAGCTTAAATTTCTGGTGGTTCATCTGCTATGTGAGTGGTGTCTTGAATGGAGGCCAGCAGCTCTTCCGTCAGCTGCATCCATATGCTATGCATGTGTTCCCTGCTAAGCACATCTTTTAAATTTAGGCTTTGTGGGTGCATGTTCTACACTTTCTCCACATTTGTGGCTTTTTCATGTGCATTCCTCAGAAAAAAAAAAATAAATAAAAAATACTCCCGTTCATTTGAAAGGCCGTTGGGAGCGCTTTGGCTGCTCTCTAGCTGTGACCTTGGCAGGATGCCCCAGTGCCCTCCCTCCCTGTTTCACCCCAGCCATGCAGCAGCCACTGCCACTCCTCAGGCTGCACCAAAAGTGGTGAGCTCCCCAGAGAATCACAGAATGATTTGGCTGAAAGAGACCTTCAAGATCATCAAGTGCAGCCATTAACCCTACACTGCCAGGGTCCCTAAACCATGTCCCCCAGCACCACATCCACACGACTCTTAAACACCTCCAGGGATGGGGACTCCACCATCTCCCTGGGCAGCCCATTCCAATGTCTAACCACCCTCTCTGGAAAGAAATTCTTCCTGATATCCAACCTAAATTTAGAACTGGCAGTGCTTTTCTGCTCCTTTGTTCAGAGGTGCTGAACATCCTGCTGGTGCTTGCAGTGATGCTGAAATTTCTAGGCTCTTAGGCAGAATGATCTGGATATGGTGACAAGTCTCCCCACACAGCATCTTTTCTGATAGATTTGAAGCCTCACCCTTCAATTCTTTTAATCAGTGTTTACCACTAACAAATCACTTGACACATCTCTGCCACAGAGGTATTTGCATCTTTGAAAGCAATACTTACCCTTCATAGGTGTCTCCTAAGTCTTCAAAGTGAGAGAACCTTTCCTAGAAGAAAACAGTGAGCCAAGCAGAAATAGGCATCAAGCTACCCAGTAGCACACGCACAATAGACTAAAGCCTTTTCTCTGGCAGGCATTTGTTCCCTAGTTGTCTTGTGGAACAGAACATACTGCCCTACACATCAGGAAAGATCTGAAGACAGGGAAAATAAGAAAATTAGAAGAGAGAGAAAATATTAAATACTCTTCCCACAACCAAATGTGGAGGAGTGCTGCTCTGGTATTAAAGACTAGCACCATTCTTCAGGCTTGAGAGTTGAGATTTATGGAAGAAATATATAGCAGTTCCCAGAGGAGAAAGGGAAAGGCAAAACACTCAAAATGTAATGAATCTGGACACAAAATGATATGTTAACATAAAAATGTTATGGGGGAAAAATGGAGCAGTGAACTGCTAAAAAGTATTGTCTGCGTGTTCAGGAATTAAATTGTGAGCTAACATTTGGAAATGGAATAGTGGTAAAGCTTATAAAGCAAGAGGGATTAAAGAATCTGCTGTAGCTCACATGGTAATCTGTGCCAGAAAAAAAAGTACAGAACTTGGATATCTTCTGGTTTTAATGACACATACTGTTTCCTCTTCCCACAGATAACCCTACTGATGTGGTCGTCTTGCAAGAAGAGGGTGAATTAAAAAATAGCATCTATTCAAATATTTAGCACATGCCCACAGTAGAATTCCTGTTACCTAACTTCAGCAGTCTGAAAGTTGGAAATGGGATTCATCTGCCCAAATTTAGATCCCTACAGTGCACACGTCAACAGCTGAGCTAGTCACACTGACTCCTTTATAGGCAATGAGGAGGAACAGGCACTTCTGATACGTAAGCACATCTCATCCTAAAAAATGCCTAAAAGAGATCCAGTGCATCACATGTAGAAGTGACTTTTTCTCCATCAACTACAAAGACAGTCCAGACAGTTATCATGATGAGACAGGCTTTTAAAGTTTGGCAAGATAAATCTCTCTCTGGGTGTCTAATCTAAACTGATTGTGTTTATTCCCTTATTTTGTTGACAGAGAGAAAAAGCCACTTCCAGAGGTCTTGGTCATCTTGGTCACTAAAAATGCCTAAACAGCTGGGATGAGCTGCCCTCCAGACAGAGGTATTTGCTGCTGGGGGGTGGAAGCCTCTGGGATTGCCAAACAGTGTGAGCTGAGAGGAACTGAAATGATTTGAGCTATACCTCATTCCTATACTTCTATTTTTGTGGTTTAAAATGCTGTTTCTGGAGACTTGGAAGGCTCAGGAGGACAGTGTCAAGAGAAGAGGAGGGGGCTCCAGAGGCAAGTGAAATCTGAATATGTAATTTTTATTTACATATCATTTAAACTACTGTCTTCCCTGAAGTTTTTCCCTTCCTCTCTCAGTAGCTACCATTGTTGGTGTTGACAAAGATGAGCATTTTCTCTTCAGAGATATTATGCTGTGCACACAAAGCTTGGATGCCCATCACAAAACCTGCCTGCCTTCCTCTCCCAAAGTCAGAGCATTGCTTGCCTGCTAGCACACACTATACTGGGGAGAAAATGCCAAAAAAGAGAAGACAGGGAGGCACAATGGCCAGTGAAATATTAAGGATAAAAAAACTGGAAATGACTTCTCTTTTTTTGTCTTATATAGTGAAATAATCCCTTAATTCACACTTATTTCATCCCTCTGATTCACACAGTGATCCCTGGAGTATGCAAATGGTGGGCTACAGGCATCTCTGGTCACTGTGCTGCCTTTTGCCACTCCTTGCCAAGTGAGGTGTGAGGTGTCCTGCAGAGCTGGGGTGCAGCTCTCTGACATGGCTGAACACCTGTATGTGCACACACACACCCACACAGAGCACCATCTCAGGGAAGGTGAAATGCTGTGGGCTGTGGAGGGAATAATTTTTCATCCTTCCAGGTACTGATGGGAACACTCAGCAAAATACACCCCTGCCTTCGTTTCCCACTGTCTCTCCAGAAAGCTGTACTCAGAATTTCACACCTCTTTCTCCTGTTAGAGAATCCTTTAATTACCTGCTACATGTGAAATGGATCCTCATTAAATAGAATTTATCCTAAAACAGTCCTGATTAAGCAGTAGTAATTATTGCTCTCTGCCATTAGGCTTAGTCAGTCCCCAGGGAAGCTTCCTGAGAGCAGGAAGAAGATGAGGGACTCTGGCTTGGCTGGGCTCTGTGTGTGCACAGCCCTGAGCCTGGAAACCAGGGAGCCTGGAGCTTTCAGATTAAAGAGAGGCAGGGTTTTTTTTCTTTGTTCTGTGTTCCTGCAGCAGCTCTTTGGGGTACCCCCCTGAGCCCAGCTTGAAGAGGCACCAAGGTGAGGCTCCCTGCCATCAGCACTGGCCAGGTGGCCAGCAGGGCTTTCAGGCTGGCAGGAGAGTTTGTAAACCACAGGCAAGCCTCGTACCTCTGCCTCCCTGTCCTGTTTGTGCACACAAGCTGCAACAGCACTTCGTGCTGGATTCCACACTCCTGGGCCATTCCTGGAGCTAGGGACTGGAAGAAGTCCCCCTCCCTCTCCCCAGCTCCCCCAGGCATTGCTGCCTGCTGTTTGGACAGCAGCTGAGCAGGCAGAAGCAGCTGTAAGGCTCACTAGGGGGAGGGGATCATGAATTTCTCCAGGTCCTTTTGGGCTATCCCCATTTGTGGCACACTTGCCAGTGCCAAATTATACCTCTGGATTAACCAGTGGCTTATGCAGGAGTTACATTCTCTGCTAGTCAGCTCAGGAGACTAGGGTGAAGGACTTTAAGATATGTAGGGACCACTCAGGACCAAGCTTAGAATTAGTTTGCTACTTCAGGGGAGGGCAGACATTAGAAAGAGGATATCTGAATCCTTCACTTGCTCTTATTTTTCCTTAGCTCTCTTCCAGGCAGGGAAGTAACTTCTCTCAGTCAATTTGTCATGCCAGCTCTGTGGCATTTTAAGGCTCCTCTTTCTGCAAGGTTGCACTCTATAGATCCATAAGTCAGATTACTTAAGCTGAAGCTCAAACCTTGCTGTTACCCTACATCATTACCCACTCTATTTGCATGTCTTTGTCAGAGCAGCTTCCATGTCTGCAGAAAGAGCATCTCCTTTTTCCAGTCCCTCTCATTTCTGTCCTTCCTGACTTTTCAAATTCAGTATCCATAGGTTACAAAGCTGGCTGCCTGCTTGTTCTGCTCCTCTGCTTGCAGGACACCTAATAATAGCACTTACCTGGAACATTTAGTTCTCCTGGACCTGCACAAACACTGATCACCACACTGGGCTCGTGAAGGAGCTGAATATTCAGCACTGATTTATCAGAAGGACTGGGAAGGCTGACAGCTCCCCCTTCTGCTTTGCCCCCCAGCCCCTGCCTTACATTCCCTCATGAGAAGTCACATTTAATGCCAGTTCCTTCAGCCCGTGCTCTTGGTATTATATGTGTTATTTTTTAATACATGTGTATTAAAATTCCAATGCTGTAGTCCTGCATCCAACCCTAACCATGGTACACAGAGCCCTAGCACGCCCAGGAGTTGTTTTTGTCATATGATCACAGCACAAATTTCCAATATCATCGAGCTTAGCCCCACATCACAGCTGTGATGCTCAAAATGTTATTAAGAGTATTTTTCTGGAAAAGCAAAAGGAAAGCTGAGTGAGTGGGTAATGGCCATGTAGGGTCAGAGGCAGGGGTAAAGCTGTCCTCAAGACCTCGAGAGAGTTTCCAAATGATGCATATCCTTCTGGGACATGATGCAGATGTATTAAATGAGGCAGCAGATGCTAGTGCTGCTTGGGATGAGGATTCACACAGGACAACATAGTGAGGCTCATCTTACTCAGAATATCTGCACAGAGGCAGATTCCTCCCCCTTTACTCCCTGGACCAGCCTGCCTCACATCTCAGCCTCAGCAAGTGGGATTCATACAATTTGGAAACAGATTGAGTAGTGAAAAATAAATAAAACTGTACTGTGTGTCAGCAATGCTGCTTATTATTCCCGGAAGGTAGGTGCAAAACACTACATAATACTGCTGGCATTAATAGTTCCCACATTCTCCTCCCTTCCATCAGTGCCACGAGTCTTGCTAAGTCTCACATGAAAAGATCTGAATGTGATGGACTGTGCTGAGTTTGCCCAGAATTCTCAGTATTCAGCTGTAAATAAACTAGGGCCCTGATGCCAAATCTCCAGTGCTGATGACTTTGCTTCTATCTCAAGCAGAAGAAAAAAAAAAAAGAAGAAAAAAAAAAGACAGATTTCTCTTTTTCTGCTGGAAGTTAGTCATATAATCCTGTAATCAGTAGAGTGCTGGCCTATCATTTGCAAATCAGAATAGATGTCAGGAGACAAAATATAAAAACTGAACATTCATTGCTCATCCACCGTAATCACCATAAATATATCCTTGCATCTCAGAGCAGAAGTGCCACATTAGTTTTATTTGCAGAAGTCTCTTCACATTATTTCTTTTAAACCTGGTTAATGCCTCCCATCCATCTCATCTGCTACCAGACTATTTGCCTGTGAATAGATCTTCCTCCACCACCACACATCCAACATATTTCTTTTCCTTCAATTGGTCAGATTTCAAATCTTCCTGTCCAAAGGCAGCTGAGAGACACCTCCAGACACCTCTGGAGTAGCCATCCCAGGCTCCTCACCACTGTCTCTTATATTCTCCAGCTGCTCCTGCCACATCATCTGCCATCCAAAATCCTGACAAAATGCATTTCCTAGACCTTCAGCTTGATGCACATCCTTCTCTTATCCTCTTTCTGCTGTTTGCTCTCATTCTCATTGTTTTCCTGACATTGTCTAAGCACAAAATCTTTCCAAACACACCAGTAACCACACCTCATTTTCCAAATTTCCTCCTCTCTCTCACTTCCCCACACACACTATCACCAGTGAAATCTCTCCACAGATTCCATCTCCTTCTTTTCTACCTGAGACATCCTGAAACAGTGAGCCAGCAGGGCAGGTGTTTGGCACCTCCGTCCTGAAGAGACAGGGACTGTAGTGAACAAATCTTTCTCAAATTCATTTATTCAGGGGCCTTTTGGCTGTCCCAGACCCTGGCATGTGGACAGATTTTCTTCAGAAGCCCTACCCATAGGCTTCCAGCTGAAATGGAAGGACAAGATCCATGTTAGTGTAGAAGTCATCAGTAATACCCCAAGCTATCCATGCCAACCTGGCATCCCACATCCACAAAAGACAAAATCAACTGGGATGGACTCAGGGATATGCTCCAGGGAACAGTCAGCTTCACCCAGAAGGAGAAGGAGGAGCTGGCGTTGTTAAAGCTGGCAAAACAAAGGATCTGATTGCTGCTTATAAACATATTGGGGGTAGACACTGGGGAAGGAGAACAGCTGTTATGCTGAAGGACAGAGCTTGCACAAGAACAAAAGGGTATGAACAGGCCATGAATACATTTGTGAGTATGATTATGGGACACGGTGCCTACAATAGCAAAGGACTTGCCTCAGTGATCAGGACGCCCCATTGGTTTTAAGTTGTGCAGCCAATCCTCTGGCTGTTGCTCCTGATTAATTTTTCTGCTACTAGCTTTATGGTCCTTGCCAACTAGTCATTTTTGAATTCCTCTGAGTGTAATATCCCAGTGTATTTGTCATAGGAAAGACATATTTAGAGCAAGAGCACCTAACCCACCCCCTCACGCCCCCACCCACTTCCCAAGTCATGCAGGAGATGGGAAAAGCTGTTCCCGATGTTGGCAAGAGAAAGCCAGGGAGAGAAAAAAAAAGAAGACACTGCCTAAATCACATCTCACAGCAAAGGCTACACGAACATTAAAAAGTGGGGCAGTTATTGAAACTTGCTTACTTGCAAAGGCAGATGTAGCAGATGAATGAGATCCATAAAGAAAACCAGAAACTCTCAGGTGAGGACACGTGGGATGTTTTTGCACTTGAGATAGCTATGACTAAGGTTTCTGGGTTTTAATATTATACTAGGCAGGCTGGGGACTGTTTCTGACCCTGTTGGGTTAGGAGTCATCTTCCTGACTTGCTGCATCTTGGCTGGGGCAGAGGAGGCAGGGGGAGTCTGTTGGTCTCTTCCTTTGAAATGACTCTGTGATTCCCACAACTACTGTGGGTATGAAATAGGGTTGATTTTTATGCTAAGGGCTCTGGGAAGGCAACATGCTATTTACTGTGGTTCTGGACTCACTTTCTGGGCAGTACTCCATCACTGACAGATCATTTTTAGTTATTTTGAGGAAAAAAAAAGAGGCACATTCTTTTTTTTCTTTTTTTTTTTTTTTTTATGTGGGTTTTTTTGGCCTCCAGAAATTATAAACATCTTCATTTTTAAGTGTCAGCCTTGATATGCACAGCTGATTTAAACCTCAGTGATAAATATATCTCCTCTGTTATGTATCATTTTTGGGGGAGTTATAATTGAATTAAAATTGTGTGCTACGTGGGCAGGCTGTGATAGGTATTTAAGTTTATTGATTATGCCACAGGCAGTTTGTCAGATGTACAGTGCAACTTGCACTATAATTGCTATTATATATACTGGGCAGAGCTCATCTCAGATGGTACAAACTGGCACAGGGCCATTCCTTCAGCAACAGCTTTCTCCAGTTCAGGACTCTGTGTTAGTGCTGAAGCTGTGCAAGAGGTTTGTAGTCAAAACAGACCAACGTTGTCCTGCTTGGAAATGTAAAATTCTATGTTTATCTATCTCAGCAGCCAGGTGGATTGAACAGTCCATAAAACTCCTGTCTAAGGCTGTGATGGTTTATAGCTTCCCATGGAGGTTATACTGAATTTTCACTTTCCAGTGAGAAGCAGAAATGGCCTTTGACTGAGGACCACACTGAGCACTGTCAGATTTTTATTCCAAGCCCTAAACTCAACACAGAGTTGGGTTGCAAATCAGGAAGAACAAAACATTTGCAGAACATTTCTTCTCAGGCAGCACAAATGAGATTTTACCTGAGCTGGCTGCAGCTCTTCACAGAGTTAAGAAAAATGCTTCTTGATGCCAGTGATAAAATGAAAGAGGGAAGACTGGCAATAGTGGAAAGGGGAGTGGGAGAGCTGGGGAAGAATTAATTGGTCCTGGGTGGTGATGCCTGGGGCAGAGAGTGGTAGAGAGATTGCAGGAAAGGGAAAGGTGTGTGTTTACAAGGCCTTGAAAGGTGTTTCAAAGGGACCATTGTGGTGAAAAGATGTTGAAAAGGAATTTTCACTGACTTTGAGACCATTGTGCTCCTCCATAACAGGTCTGGCCACCCATGTCTCCACTTGAAAGGAGAGCAATGCTTATTTTCAGGAGCAGGTAGTGGTATCACATTCTGGAGCACCACAAGCACACGAAGATCTTAATCCCACAAAACACAGAAGTCACTGCTGAAGCTCATGGGAGTTCTGAAGTCAAAGGGACTACACACATTTTTAAAGCCAAGCTTTTGAGCTGAGCCTTCAAGTGACTGAGAAGCTTTTGAAAATCAGATTCTGGGCATCCAGTTTTAATTGGGAACCCTGCTTCCTCTCCTATTACCAGGGAACAAGAAAAATAAACTGTATCATACGTATTGCCTCCAAGACTTTAGCTCGAATTTGAGGCACATTTCCTAGTGAGAAGACTGAAAAATCCTGTGAGAAAATGATGTCTGAAAAATGATATTTCTGAACTGTGATAACCCAGTTTCAAGGAGAAGAAAGCAGTAAACCTATTTTCAATTATACCAAAAGAATTTTATTTTTTTTTTTCCATTTGGTCTCTTTTCTCTCCATCCAAATTGTTGAGTTTGTTTATTGCTTTTTCCTTCTGACTGAAGTGGTGCATTGCTGAACGGCTGCTCTTGCTGGTCTCTGACTGCTGCTAAGCACTTCAGTCTTAAAATGTGAACAATGAGAATGTGCCATTAGGGAGGGAGGTGCTGTTGGAAGGAAAGTCA
This sequence comes from Ceyx melanurus, assembly GCA_024611195.1. NCBI lineage: Eukaryota > Metazoa > Chordata > Aves > Coraciiformes > Alcedinidae > Ceyx > Ceyx melanurus. Next base: position 12,313 of record JANHGL010016340.1, read on the forward strand.
AGGCTGAGGCTATCTCCTCTGAATATCAAACAAGATGCTTAAGATGTTTCTTTATTTTCACATATAATAAAATGCTTTTAAACCTCTGCTAAACACCAAAGCTGTTTTCGTGTTCAAAATACAGGGGGAAAATAACTGGCAACTCATAATTTCATGGTACCTCATCTATTTCTGGGCAAAGTCATTCAAGTAGATCACTTTTCCAAAACAGAAACTGCATCCACAACCTCTTGTCCCCTTGTATCCTACTGCTGCTATGCAACAACCTGAGCCATGTGGTGCTCTGCATGTTCTGAAGGTCTGAAGTGTCCTGAGTTGATCCACTGACAAGATGCTCCCTGCCAGCCACACTCCTGATGACACCTGGTACTCAGTTCTTTTCCACTATTCCTAAGCAGCTGAGACAAGAGTGGGAGCTGCATTTACGGATGTTTTACTGGCAGATTTTTGGCTGCTCTGCCTCTGTGGTGAGCTCTTGATGATTTTGCAAATCTCAGAGGTGGGATGGGAAATCACTCCCCAGCTCCTATAGGAAAGCCCATTGATGGTAAGTGTGGAGGCAGCTCCTTCCTGTGATGATCCCACGGGGACTTCTCTCCCACGTTCATCCCTCCAGAGGTGGAACTCTCTCCTCACATCCCATGGAAAGACACAAAGAAGAGGTGACCAGCCCTCTTGTCTCTGGAAGCAATTTTTCCCACCCTCTCCAACAGCCAGAATAAGAAAGCTGAGGAGCAGCAGGTCTTTGGGGAAGATCAGGAGACAAAAACAGAGTCCCTGCTCTCTTCCTTCCCCTCAGGGCTCTGGAGGTACAAAGCAGCATTTTTTCACCTCCTTAGCCATTGTCCCTCACTCTCCACCAGCTCTGCTGATAAGGTCTCCCCTCATCCTCCTTTTCCTCAGACTAAGTAGCCCCAGTTTCCTCAGCTGCTCCTTGTAGGACTTGTTCTTCAGGTGATGGAAGAATCCATCTTCAGGTGATGGGATTTATAGTGCTTAAGTAAATAGTAAGAAGTGTACAACAAAAATTAAATTGAAGGGCCAGATCTAAGAAGCTTCACTGAGGTCAAGAAAACTTCCTTAAATTGCCACTGAGGATCTCTCCCACTGCATATGCTTTTCATTGCAGGCAACAGGTTATTTCACAGACTCACAGAATGTTAGGGGTTGGAGGGGACCTCCAGAGATCTTTGAGTCTATTGAGGTCTTTTTTTGCCATCTTCTGGAAATGCTGGGGTTTAGGAGGCTTTGGCTCATTCTCCTTCTGTTGGACTGAGTTCTTTGCCATCATTTCATACCATTTCCTGGCCAAAGGGACAGCAATTGCTGTGGGCTGACTCCTACTTACCATTCTGAGACTCCTGTTGGATTACTGGAGAAGTCTCTTCAGTAGTAAGCACCCTAAAATCTGCAGTTTCTAATTCCCTGGAATTAAGAAGAAACTACTAAGCTGATACAACTGAGCTCACAGGCTGGATCTGCCTGTAATAAGAGGATGGGAAAGAAATCCTGTGCAAGAAGGGATGAATTTCTCATCAGTCTGTTTTAGCAGTGACAAAGAGGATATTCCTGGAGTGTAGTCTGCTTCTGCTTAGGGTGATGAGGTTGTTAAAGGGAGTAAATGGAGACATGCCAGGCACCAAGAGGCAGGGCACAGACTGGAAACAGTTCACTAGCAGGGAGCAGGATGACAGGAGCTCTACTCTGGTGCTGTGTGGATGGGTTGTCAGGTCTCTTGAGAACAGAGAGAACCACTCCATCTTCTCCTCAATCACACAACCCTCCTGCCTTTTTCCTCCCTGTCAGGTTGAACATCAGGTTAAATTATGGGAACAACAGTGGAAAGAAAAAAAAAATCAACATTCATCTGCATTGCTTTGACTTGTTGCCCTTTCTCCCCTCTTTTTTAACCAGATCTTTATTTCTTTCTTGTTCCACTAATTGATCTTGGGGGTGCTTTCGTATTTGAGATGCTTGGCAGCCATGGGATGGGAGAGAGAAGAGCTGTCTGTACAAATAGCTGCCACTCCTCCAGGTTGCATGAAGCTGCTGAAAACCCATTTCAGGCATGAAAAGCAATTGCTGCAGTTTGAGACCAGGTGGGCATAGGAAAATTGAAGCCTGATGAATATTCACCTGAGCAGAGATGATGTCTTGGCAAAGCCATTGCAGGGTCTATCTGTGCAGATGGCATCAAAAGACATGTTAGTTGTTCAAGGAGGAAGAAATTCTGCTAGGGAAACCCAGTCTTCAACTTGCTGATCAAGCTGTGGTGAGTGCTTGGGACAGGAAGATTTTTTTGCTTGCAATATCAAAGATAGATTTAAAAGTTCCTGACAGTCACCTGACAGCAAATGGCCTCTGAGATGAGGGCATGACTCTCTGCAAATTGAGTAAATGACTTTGCTTCCAACTGTTCTTTGGTCTCTGGGGTACATCACTGGCAAATCAATTGTATTTAAAAATGGGCCCTTTACCACAGAAACTGGAGTTTTCAATTATTCTGTAATAGACTATGTTTCCAGAATACAACAGCCACAACCTGATTTTTTTTTAGAAGAAACATAGGCTAATGTTCTTCTCCCATTTCTTTCTGTAGGTTTTTATGCAATTCATTCGAATTAATTTCTTGGAGAAAAATAATATCTGCTACCATTTCATGCAATTTGATCTATTTCTCTCTCTTAAAGGGAGACTTCGTGGCCTTTGTATTTACAGATAATAGTGTTAATATGGAAATTAAATTAAGCTTAGATATAGAGCATACATCAATTTCAGGAAGGAAAACGGGTCAGTAAATGCATTTTAAAGGTTCATTGAGTTGGTAATCCCGTTCAGAACACTTACAATAAAGAGATACAGGTTCTTTTATGTAATTTCTGATTTTTTAATAGCACTTCAATAAAGGATCGAAAGAGAAATATATAAACTGAGAGCTGACTGCTTTTTATTCTTTTTTTTCATAAAGTACAGCAAGCTTCATGCTGAACTATAGAAAATGTAAGCCTTAAATTGCAACAAACACCACAGCTTGTTAACAAAACAAACATAACAGCTTTAATATCTTGTTACTGAAATATCAAAGCAAGTCGGATTCAAACCTTCAGGTATATCAGCTCCTGCAAATAAAAGAAAATAGTGGTTCCCACACATTGGCTAGCAGGCTTTTTTTTCTTGCCACATCAATAAATTCTTCCTGACATGAGTGGCTTTAAACACTTCTTTGGTCACTGCTGTGCCACCCTGTTTCTCTCACAGACTTCCCCCAGCAGGATCTGGGTGCTTTACTGGGGTTAATAACTGGAGAGAAATCAATTTGTATCTTCCATCCCTTCAGAGCATCCACATCACCTGGTAATTCCCTGTCCCACTCTTCCAGTAAGCCGTGGGTTGGTGTTCTCAGTGTACCACCAGGGACAGCCTTCATGTTGGTTAGTCTTCTCCAAAGCAGCAAAGCAAAACAAAGCAAACAAGCACATTAAAGAAAAATAAAAATGAATCCGATTTTTAAAATCAACCAAACAAAATGAAAAAAATAATTTTCCAGAAGTGGAATAACAGAACGTTAGGGGTTGGAAGGGAGCTAGAAGATCATCTAGTCCAACCCCCCTGCCAGAGCAGGGTCACCTAGACCAAGTCACACAGCAAAAGCATCCTTGTGGCACCTCCTTTCCCTCCTCCAGGCAGGAAAGAGGAAACAAGTAATTGCCTGTTCATGAGCCAGCATCAGTTTTCCAGGGAATGCAATGCTCTGAAGGAGGGCTCACAGAGAATAGCGATGATTAGGAAAATACTAGCTCTGGTAATTCAGGTTCCAGGAATGAACACATGCATAAAAAGTTAAATTTCCATTTTTACAATCTACTGGTGAAATGCATCTCATTTCATCTCTCGAATTCTCACGCTTGTAGCTGGCTTAGAGATAAATCCAATCAGTTGAAACGTAGCTGGAAAATAAAATCCTCCTAGCATTCACCTTCTGGGGGAAACATGCTTTCTTCTTGACAGAACAGGGGTAAAAGCTGTCTCTGCAGTTTGGCAATTAAAGAGTCCCACAACCCAATATAAGCATGGTGTTTAATTAAAGCCAACAGTTTTCTCTGAGTACTCCAGGACAGCCCAGGCACAGCTCTGCATTCTAAATGCTCCAGCCACACCACCAGCCCTCATGGGACAGAGGAGACAGAAAGTAATTACACTTTGCAGAAAAGGCTGTTGAGCATCAGTGCTGCTTTGATCCACTACAAAACAATGTACCATGCACAGCACTTGGGGCTGTAGCACTGCCAGCAAGCCTTGGGAAAAGTGGTTATTTCAGTTCCATTTGAGCATCTGGCTTGCAGGTACAGAGCCCACCTGCCCAGAGGAAGACTGAGCTGGCCCCACTCCCACCCACAGGAATCCCCCTGTGCAGAGTGAAGCTGCAGGCTGGGTTGTGCTTGGAAGATTTGCTGCTCCTCGTGTCTTCTAAGTGGTATCTTTGGAGCAAAAAATACTAGAGCACCCTTTTCTCCGGTCACAGAAATTTCCTGGCCCCTTTGCCATCCTACAGGATGGAAAAGAACTCCCCAAAGACTGGATGCAATCTTTAGTCATTACTTTGGTAATCTCTGCCCAGAGCACATTTACCCTGGGGCAGAAACGTGTGAGATGTTCTAGGCTTCCTTCCCAGTTATACTTTCTCCAGCAATATGCATAGATTTTAATGTGCTCCTGCCAGTTTACAATGCCCAAAAATGAACTGTTTGTGGATGGTCTTAAATCCTGCCTGTGTATTGCTGTTTATGTTTGTTTATCCATTAAGAGCCTAAACTGACTTTATGGCATGTATTAGGCCACAGGGATATTTTAAGAACCAGACAATAAAGGCTATTGCACAAGTAATAAAATGGTTTATTTCTTTCTCATTCCTTCCCCAGTCAGTGTCTGCTCTGGTGTGCCCACCAAATGGAAAAGGAGGACGCTTGGAGATTAGGTCTGGCCATGGCCCTGATAGCAGCTGACTCTTAAAAGTAACTGGAAGGAGCTGCAAAAGGCAGGAATTATGTCTTCTAGCACTTTTTTTTTAATGTATTGGACTTGAAATCTTTGTTTTGTTTTATTAGTTCGTTTTTAATGTAGAAAGAAATACCAGGAATTCTGAGCATCACCTTCTTTGTTGTTCTGGAGGCTTTTCTTCCACAAGGCAAGAACCACAGCAGGGCAAAAGCACCTTTAACATCAGAGACTGCCTAGCAGCTGCATCTTCAGTGCAGTTTCATGTGAGTGGTACTCACCCAGCCTGAAGGAAGCCCCAGCATGAGAAACCTGGTGCCCATGAAGACAAGTGCCATGCAGCACAGAATGCAACTCAGCAGTAGCCCTTGTGATGGTTCACATCAAAAGAAGTCACCATACACCTGAAGGGAAGACAAGGTCTGCTGGATTTAGACTCATTCCTCCAGCTAGCACTGTGGGGGAATAAAGCTCTGAGGGATTTGTGAGATTTCATGTTTCCAGAGAAGCAGGATGTTGGCCTAATGGGCATCAATCTGGGGGTAGAAGGGGGTGTTGGTGAAATGAGGGTATTGAGAAGTAGCAAGGGCCAAAGAAAATCTTCCTTTTACTAGCAACTGTAACATGAAATGAGGAAGAAGCATTACTAAAATACATCAGTGTGTCCTTATGTCCCAGGCAATCACTGATGGAAAACTTAAACAAGAAATTAGGTCATAATAGAAGTTCCACTGCACTGCTAACACCTCCAGTTTGGTGGAGGACACTGGTGCTAATAATCTGTTATTCTGTTCCCACCCATTCCGTTCTACGGGTGTCTCAGCATTGCAGTTGCAGATCAGATCTGCTGCTATGCTCAAAAACCCAAACAACTCCTTTTTTTCCTTTTTTTCCCTCCTTGTTTTAAATCCCACAGCGAGGATAACCCGCTTGGCAGCCCCTGACACGAGGAAGTCAACACTTGCAAATGTGGCAGAACAGTTCTTCCAGAATAATAACCTTGTTATCAAACACTGTGTGGGCATCTGCTTTCTAGAAGAAGAACCACTACCCCAAAAACTTCTTCCAGAATAACTATTCTGGAAAATTTCCAACTGTAGGCAAGCCCTAAGCTTTTCAGTCACGACTAGAATGAATCATTCATTGCTTTAGGAGAATGCAACAGTCTTGCATATAGAGAGAGTCTAAATCTTTTTGACTTAAAAAGCTGTACAGTCCAGAGTTGAAATGTGAGCAATTGCTGCAAATTACAGGTAAACTCCTCTTTGTTTGATAGGTCCTCACTTTTGCAAATGGCTTCACTGAAGGTAAGGCAACTGCTTGAAGGCTGAAGTGCATTAGACGTGTGTGAAATGGAATTAATTGTGTCAGGGTGTGGAATATCTGTGATGGAGGAGGCAGGCAGGGAGGTGAGCTATCTGTTCCTACAGAGAGAGGCAGATAGCAAAGCTGTGGCTAGAAAACTGCATGGCAGCAAGAAACAAGTAGCAAATACCTTTGTCCTCTCCCTTCTTCCCACAGCATCCCATCATTTATCAAACTTCCAAAGAACAGACAGTGCTCCGGGTCTGCTGGGGCTTCCTTGGGACTCAAGAGTGGCTCCAGACTCTACTGTACTTGAAGAGGGAGAATGGATACCAACACAGATTATTCTGTCTTCCTTGCCTGGGTTTTCCTCCCCGTGGGCACTGCTTGGGGGACTACAGTGCAAAGCTGCTGTGTAAACTGACACTGTGGTGACTGGGAGACCAGGAGTCCAGTGCAAAGTAGAAGACCCATCTTAGTGGCATGGACATATCCAAATAGAATCAGGATCACACTGCACTTTGTGATCTACAAGCAATTCCCAAGAGGAACTGGAAGATGAGGGCAGAGCAGGGAAAACAGCCTCCTTGTCCTAAGACCTGCACTGACACTGCAGCATTCCCTCACTCTATTTTTTTTTTTATATAATCTATTTTTTTATACAGTGGAGTCCAGGACACAGACTTTCTTTAAAGAAAGACAAACAAACAACTTTATAAGAAACAAAAATCCCTTTGTTAATGTGGGTGCACAACTGGAAATGTAGGGTGAGGAAAAGAGTAATTGAACTCATTTCAGTGCTAGGAAGAAATACCCAGTGCTAGCACATCACCAAACACCAGAGAATCAGGTGTCTCCACTGCATTGCATTCCTGCAACCACTCTGATCTCAGAAGGTCACAACCTGGCTTGTCCCTGCTGGCAGAATATGCCCTGGGTTTATGTAGCTCATCAAAAAAATGAGCTATAAAATTTATTACCCCTGTGCTAATACTGACAGTTGCTGGAAAGCTAATCAGCTTGTAGCAATCATTCAGCAAGAAGATCTGCTGGCTGCAGCATGATGCAACATCAGTGGTGTCACCTGCACCTGAGTCACCTCAGAGGCACTGAGAGCCTCAGAGGCTGTGCTCTGAAACACCCCCATTGAAGCAGAGTGCTCAAAAAGAAGTGAATTTTTTTCAGGATCTGAAAGCTTTGTAGTGCCTCACCCAAAATGTTTATGCCACAGTGTGCTTGCCTATCCAGCTTCAAACCTGCACTGGGGCTGAGATTTTGCAGGCAAAGGCTGCCCTGGGTATGGCTTCTGCAGGACAAGTCCAACCCTGTGCCCCAGGCTGCAACAGAACAAACGATGCACCCTGGGCTGCGGTGATGCAGGACTGGGATGGATGGCATCACACAGATTGTCAGCTGAAAACCTCTGCACAAGTGGCTTCCTCACTGAGCTTAGCATGTGGACCACATGAGCCACCACCAGCAAGAAAACTCTGGGATATCCACAAGGCAAATGAATTCCCAAGATGAGCTGTGTGATGGCTTAGGGATGTTTTTCAGCTTTGTTTTAACTTCGAGAGCTCCCTCTTCCTGTGTTGAGGCTGAGGACAGCTAAATAAGAGCTCTCCCGTGACTCTCCTCTCTGTTCTTTCATGGTTATCTGTGCTCTGTGCCAGGTGGTTTTGGAGTTTTCAGTGTTGTTGGAATTCTGTCCATGCCATTTCCTTTCCACCAGCCTTCCTGAACTCCCCTCTGCTGTTTCCAAAGTACAGTGACCACATACAAAGGCAGCTTCTAAAGGCTGATTGCACATTTATTTACATCTCTATATCAGCATTACCTAATAATACTTTCCATCTAGAGTTTAGCATCTCTCCAACTGCTTTTTTTGGACCACCACTGACTTGCCATTTTAATTTTGCTTCCCTTCATGATACTGATACATCATCTTCTCCTTGGAGTGATTACAGACAACTACCTCTTTTATTCTGCATTGCCTCCTGGAGTTTTACACTCCATTTCATTTGCCTTAATGGTGTCTGGTTATCTCACTGTGTCAAGACCCAAGATGTTCCTTTCAATTCTCTCTAGTTTTGACATGTTGTGGCAATTGTATTTTAAAGTATGGCATTTTCCACTATTCTCTTATACTTTATCTACACTACATCAGAACATGATTAGGTCTGGATGCAATGAGGACCTAAAAAAGGGAAGAAACACCTGCTGCCCAGAGCCATAAGCCCCTTTGATATGAGCTCCTGGGTTTTTTTTATGTTTGGAAAAAAATCTAGGAAATAATATTCCAAGGTCCATGCAGTAGTGCCTCATGTTATCAGTACTGAGTTCCTTCTTCCTCAATGGGTGTCCTTTCTGATCTAATCATCAGAAATTTTGTCTGAGAGCCATTTCTGTTTTATCTCTTTGCTATAATTAAATTGGTTTTCTTTTATAGGGGCTGCTGGGCTTCTGGTTTAGAGCATCTTGGGTTAGGGAAAAAAAAAAACCAACCCTAAAAAAAAGATACTAAAGGATCCTAAACAGGAGCTTACTCAGAGTAGCTTGTAGTCATCTTTTCATCTATGCAGATTTGGTCTGTCCCAGTAATGCAGGGCAAACACAGAGGAAACAGTGAGTAAGACTTGTGCGACTCATTTTCACACTGCTCTCAGTCACTCTCTAGAAAGAAGAAGCCTGGTCTTAGAGGTTTAAAAAAAAACAAACAGAGAAGGATGAAAGAAATTTGGAGGACAGACTGGGTAAAGGAAAAAAACAAAATTATAGGCAAGATGGCAGAGAGGGCGGGGAAACTGTTCTGCAGTAAATTGCTGAAAACATTACAATCCCAACTTAATATTTATTAGGATGAGGAGCATCTTTTGACACACTTTTCACTGCCAGCAACCAAAGCATGTTTAGATAGATATCTAAATAAATAAAATATTCCCATTCTTCCTTAATCTCAGATTGTCTTATTAAGAGCTCAGATTCACAAAGAAGAAAATCCTATTAAGCTACACATACTCCCAAGCTGTAATGTTTGCTTTTAAAGATCTCTCTCTCCTACGCACTCTCAAATCACTTAAGAGGCTTTTATTAAATTTCAGAGTTAGATATCTTTCCTTCGTAGACAGCCCAGGAGTAGGAAATGCTGGCTAGTTAAGAGCAAGGGAAGGCAAGCAGTATTGAATCAGAAAATAAAAGGGAAAAAAAACCCACCCACATAAAAAATAAGAAAAACATGGTAGAATTCTCCCTCCTGAAACAGCTGACAATATATTTCAAGATAATTCAAGGTCCCTGTTTCATATGACCCTGTTAGAAGACAGCAGGGTGTGAAGGAGCAGAAGCCAACCACCTCCAAACCACCCAGTGCTGTAGGATATTAATGGGATTTAATCACCCAGCAATTTATGGTGGCAGAGCCAAGAGGACTGAGCCATGAGAACAGCCAAGCAGCTCCAAGGGTGTCTATTTTCCCAGCAGACACGGGCAGGTTTTGCTGCTTTTATGTGACGGTTAAAGATTCTTCTTTGTCACACTGGGGTAAATCCCCAGTAACTCCATCGCCCTTTTTAATTCACGGGTGGGCCTAATTAATTTGTTACCTTATTTTCCTCATTAACAGCTTATTAAGGCAGGCTAGGAGAGTCAATGGCAGCATATGGATTTCTTGCAGGAGAGCATTGCCTCCCAGACAGTGAGGTTGAAGCAGCAGCCACTGGGCTGCCCGAGCAGCAATCCAGCTGCACCTTGGGACTTTGCAAAGCATCCTCCTCTCCTCTCTAATTCAGATGGAGCAGGGCTGGAAAACAAGTCCCAGAGGAGCTCTCTCCAACATATCTCGTGGCGTATGAGGCGGATGATGTAATATCGATTGTTTCTTAGTGAGAGAGGAGGGGAATGGCAGCCAAAGAAATTACTCCTGTGAATAGCAGATGAGGAGGAAATAATGAGAGAATTGGTGGAGTAAATGAAGACATAAAAGCATGTAATACAAAGAAAGAAGCATTTGCTCCGACCCCCGTGACCTGCTGTGGTATTAGTGTACAGTTTTAGTAGTGTAATGATCATTAAGGCTCTGATCTCCATTACAAGGAGCACAGATATTTCTCTCCCTTGTACAAGACTCTGCGTTTCAGACTGGTATTAATAAAAATTGGTTTCACATATCATTACACTTCCCCAGCTTAATCATCTCTGAGCGTATCTTGTGTTCACATGCTACCATTTCGGGCAGAGCAGTAATCCAGTCATCTTAACAGGCTGGTTTTTTCCAGCATCTGGGTACAATCCCTTTTACCACACACAAGTGCTGTCGCCATGGACCATTTTACAAGACACTGCACTCCTTGTCTCACTACACACAGGGCTTTGACACAACCACGTGACAGTTTACGCTGATGGGTTGGTTCTTTTTTTTCCTTCCTTCAAATAAAGAATATTATTTTTTTAAAGTCGCAACCCTGGGAATGACTGTGTAACATACAAGTGTTATCAAGAAAGGCTAGTGAGGAATTTTCCAGCAAGACAAACTTTTCCCCAAAAGCAAAAGGGAGAGAAAACCCCCAGTGGGCTGCAGAAGCATGTGGGTTGGATCAGGGTGTGTTCCTCACCAGCATGGGGTGATGCTGCAGTGAGAACAGTCTCCTGTGGACCCACCTGAGCTCAGCTCTGCCATAGGAAGCACAAAGCCACAGGAGCTCCAGTGCAGGCAGCAGCTCACTGGGATTTGAGGTTGCTCAGCTCATGGCTGAGGAGATCCCCAGGAGATGAGGGCAGCTGTTCCTCTGTTCAGCACTGGGGGAAAGAAAAAAAACAGAATAGGAATGGTATTATTTTTCCAAGCACTTCTTTTTCCCTTTTCTTACCTCCCCACAGATTTTTCTTTTCAGGGGGGAAAATGACTCATTTTTCTGCAGAACCAAACTTTTTTTCAAATGTCAGGATTTCTTGCAGAATAAAGTCCTGAGTCTCAAGCAGTTCTCGGCAGAGACATTTCAAACCAAGGCATCTGCAGTGTTTAGTTTCCTTAGTTACGTGCCATATGCATCCAGGTAGAAAGGGCAAGGGTCTGACACAGCTAAAACAGCTTTTTAAAGGCTCTGAGTCCTCCCTTGGTGTTTAGAGAAGCAAAGAGTATATATCTGCAGCCGGGAAGACAGCAACAAAAGTGCATCTGACCTTGCCACTCCTCCACCCCCCTTATCATGTCAGTGTGCTTCCAGTTTCTGCTTTCCAGTGGAGAAAAGCTGTGCTGCAAGGAAAGGGATGATTTGCAGTGTACTTACTGCACTAATTCAGGCTGCACACACAAGGCTAGGAGCATTTATCCTTCTTCACAGATATGAACAGGGGCTTCCCAACTGTGATTTCCTCGCTCTGAACAATCTGACCTTCTGCTTAAGCTAGAAGGTCACTCCCCCCTCTACTTTCCAGATCAGCAAAGCCCTGGACAATACACCAGATTCTTTGAGGAGTCTCCTTTCTGGGATATCACATTTTCTTGGGGTGGTTCTTCTCTGCCTTGTGACGTTTAGTCCTAGGTCACTGAAGAAAGAGTTGCTTTCTCTGGAGAGTGGCTGCATATTCCACTTGAAGCTAGTGGCAGCAATAATTTATAAACCCATGGGACAAAACCACATCAGTTCCATCTAGGCTTGGAGCAAAATAAGTGATCCTGAACATCTTTGAAGATGCTATCTTGCCCCTAAAGGCTAATTTTTCTAGATGGCTCCTTTCTGAATGAAAGCAGGCAGAGCCATGAAGTGTGGACCTAACAATACAAGGATCTGCAGAGTCTGAAGGCTTTCAGTAACCTCTTCCCTTTCTGTGGCACATGGATAAAGTTTCATTTTGGTGCTGTAAATGTATAGACGCTGCAACTGGTGATGTAGTTTTTGCAATGCATTTGTCTGCACTAGACTGTGCATATTCTGCTCTATGCTGAAAGAGCATAACTGGGTGGGTGGCAGAGCAGAAATCCACTTTTTTTGTTGTTGTTCTGGTGGTTGTAGTTGGGGTCAGGAGTGAAAAAACACTCCCAGGGATGAGGCATCCACAGTTTCTCTTGGCAGCCTGTTCCAGTGTCTTACAGGTTGGCAGAATATGGCAGAAAATGTGGGGTTTTCTCATAGCAACTCAGCTGAGGAAATACCTGGAAGGTAAGGTAGAGATGCCAGAGAGCTGGCAGTAGGCTTGGGCATTGTCACCAGCAACCAAGTGCTGTGAAGGTGGAGAGCACTGGTGGGTTCTGGAGGGTGTGGACGTAGGTAGACAGAGACTTCACTTGCAGATGAGAGACATGGGAAGCTCCTGAAAGCTGCTGGCCTCACAGTAGGCCTGCAGGAGAGGGCCAGTTGGCCACGAAGGAGCTTTGAGTTCCCTTAGTTTGGAAGTTGCTTTATTGTTTTTTAACAATATTGGTTTTATTCCCACAAAACCCCAGTTCAGAGATGCAGCCCCTGCTCCTGGGTTGTTCAAAGATGGCTTCAGGGAAAGGGAAAGCAGATGACCCCAGAGATCATGGGCCTGTCACCCCAGGGAAACTGCTCTCCCTGGTGCCAAGCAGGATGCCATCTGTCAGTGGAAAGGACCAGATTTGATGCCCAGCAGCATGTCCCAGAGTTCAGCTCCTGAAGCCACCCCGTGCCAGGATATCCTCTCTCTGAGCAGAAATCAGCTCCTCACCCTGGAGGGGGAATCTCTGCACAGATCCCTGTTTGCAAAGGCATCCAACCCCTAATATCTGTGAATTTGTGAATCTGTGAATCCTGGCCCAGCTCATTGGCCTCCTCTCTCCTTCACAGGGAAAGAAGGGGGTCCACAGATCCCACTTTCTTTCCTCCACAAGCACAGCCTCGTGCCCTAAACCCACAAAATCCATCCAGAAAAATGCCTTTATTTAGGAAAAAGAAACAGCAAGAGAAGCATTGAAACTTGGACGTTGAGGGTGTCCTTAAAAGACTAACAGGTTTTATTTATGTCTGCAGGTACAGGCTATACATCACTGGTAAGAAGGAGACACTAGATGAAGCAAACAGTGTAGAAAAACAAAGAGAAATAATTATGTACACAGTATGCCTGTGGAGTGCATCTTAAAAAGAGTTATTTGGGACAGGCTGTACTGATGGTAGATTATAAAAAGGACTAGATAATTTTATAAGCAATATAATGCTTCTGTAGCGTGTGAATGTATCTCAGGCTTCAGCAAGTAAGGTACTCAGCTTATAAAAAGAAAATCTCCCACTTGTATCATATGATTATACAACTTGCTGGATCAATTGCAGTCCATATTTTTTTTAATTTTGCATTTCCTTAGGCCTTGGGTACCACCCAGCACTGGTGGTTGAATGTGAACTATTAATGGAGCAGTGCTGAGCATCCTAATGGAAAAGATCACATTACCAAAAAAAAAAACCCAACCCAACTGCATCGATTTGTTGTGTGTTCATCGATTTAGCCCCTTCCCTGGCAGAAGTGAGGCGTGCTGTGAACCCACTGCTTGTCCTTTGCCCTTCCAGCAGTCCTTCCAGCAGCCTCCCAGGTGCTGCACACACCTCAGACCACAGCAGCCATCAGGAGCTGCAAGGGCCTAACTCCTCCATGAGGTTTGGTGTTTAGACTGAGGGGGAAAGGCTGTTAGGCAGCCACACCAGCCTCTGTTTCCCTCCTGCAGTGTCCAAGCACCTCAGGGTCACCAGTAGCATTTGGGGGACTTGGAAAGAATCGAGGGGTCCTGTGGCAGAGGCAAAGAAAAGATGCAAAAGAGCTCTCTGTACTGTGACTGGTTTAGGAAACATGAGCAGAAAGGGACATTTGGCTGGGGGAGGCTTGATGGAAGCTAAAATTGGGGTATAGAAACACAAGAGATAAATTGCATGAAAGAAAGGAAGGATGAACCTCACAAGTATCCAACCATCCGAAAACCAGACGTATTTGTTCATGAATTTGCCTCTTCTTGCTTGACCACAAAAATTTCTGAGGTGTTCAGGTAAACATATCCATTTTCTTCCTATAACCCTGTGGAAGGAGCTCATTCAGCACCAGGGGGCTGAAGCTTGCAGCCCCTCTTTTTGGGATCAGAACTGTAACTAACTTCACATCAAACTCTAAAAAAGGGTAAGATGGGGAAAATACTTTGTGAGGAAGAGAAACCTGGGCAGGTCATGACAAACAGCACAGAGCCAGTGTGATTCATTCCTTCAAGCCCCCTGCAAATGGGACTATGTTGGAGGCACGGTCAAGGAGAAGCAAATGGGGCCAAAACATCACTGTTGTTGAGCATCACTGCTCCTGAGCACTGCTACCCTTCCAGCTCTCTCTCTAGATCCCTGGATTACAATGAGGACCTGCAAAGCCACCCTAAATCTCCTTTCTCTGCTCAGCCAAAGCCACCATGGAGTCCTGGGACCATAGCTGCAGAGGAGGAAAAGCTGATTCCTGGGTCTTTGATTGCAAAAGGGCTTTCGCACAAGTGGCACCAGTTTGGGTGTTTCTGCAAATAAACAGCAGGGACTCTTGCAAAGCTGCTGGAGAGGGATGCTAAAGCAATGGGAAGTGAGAGAAATGTTGGGTGTTTCATTTGCAAAGGGTGACTTGTCCAGCCTGTCTCCCTCACACATGTAAACCCACCCTTTGACTAGCTCTGATTGGACTTGCAAATGAAGTTTTCCTTGGTTGTATTAAATGTGGAGATTTGTGACATCAAAGCAGAGCCCAGCCCCCGTGGCTGCTTCTTTCCCAAGGCAGGTGGTATTTAGGGATCCCTGTGAACAGTAGGGCTGGGCAGCACGAGCAGAGAAAGAAACACTGCTTGCACAAAAGGTTTTTAATCATGGAAAGCAAAGACCATAGCAGAGAAATGTGTTCAGATTATGGTCAGTCTTAAACAAACATGAGGAGTCTGCTCCAAAGCCCTGTGAAGTCAAAGAGTTTTTCTGCCAAATACAGTGAGATTTTTTGATCATGTTCCGAGTGCAATTTGTCTCTTTTTTTTCCTTGTTTGTTTTTTGTTGGGGTTTTATTTGTTTGGGTTTTTTTCTTTCACTTTTTTTCTTTTTTTTTTTTCTTTTTTTTTTAAGTAACAAGTAAAGCCACATCAGCTCTAATGCATTGCTTCTCCTCTCTCTAATTTCAGGAGCTGGGAAGAGAATCACTGAGGCATATTCTCTCTGCAGAAAGCAAATGGCTAACCTTGGATATCAATCACTAGGGTAAAAGCTAAGAAATGTTACCAAGGGAACGTTGTCAGGCCCATTGACAGTCTCCTTTGTTTAGTAAGCTTACCCTTGAGCCTCATTTTATTGTTTAGAAATCAAGAAATGTTAAAATAAATACATCTTCAATGGCCTGACCTGCTAGCACCCTCTGTGGTGTAACCAACACTCCAAGTACATTGTTCTACTTTGATCCATCAAGTTGTTAATTCATTCGTCAGCTTTGGATTCAGGATCTCAGCTGGCCTTCTGAGAAAACATAAAGTACCTTTATCATGAGGTAAAATGCACCATTCCTCTAAACAGGCAAACTTTACAAATACTTGGAATCCAAAGAGAGAAAAATGGACTGCAACGTGTCACACGTTGATCCAGATGTGAAGCAAGAATAATAGCAAAGTGGGTACAAAAGAGACAGAGCTAACTTTGATCAGCAAGATGCTGCTTTTCCATCGTGTGGGTGCATTTGGTACTCATGAAAGCAGGGGGCTAATAGCACTGATTGCAGCTAGACCCTGTGAAACAAGTGCTATACCACGCTTCCATCACCCAGCACTTACAACACCCTCCAGCATGGACCAGTTCTGCCTCTGCCGCTCCAGCCTGGTTCTCCCACTGCTCAGCACCTCCTGAGAGGTGGCAAGTGCCCTCAAGCTGCGAGTCACTTCGGTGCAAGCTGAGGGCACCCCAAGCCTCGTAGGAGGCATTCGTGCTTTGACAGAAATCTGCTATTTAAATAGAAGGTTGTGCTGCGTGTTTCGTGATCCATGCAAATCTGGTGCCACCATCACCACCTTCTGCAGTCCTAAAGCTGTAGATCTTCTTTTTGCAAAGGTGGAGGGCTAGAGTGGTGTGTGGTACTGTAAAAATATAGGTAAACAAGGAGCTGGCCAGCTCAGAGGAGCCATTAAGGGTGCAGGCAAAGTTCAGGTTTCCCACCAGTTTACCTGAAACAATGCTGATTCCGGGGCTCCAGGATCTATGGAGAGCACCTTTTCCTGCAGCCATACTCAGCATCCCTGCACTCCCCAAAAACAGGAGTAGGGAGCCATTCAAATACATGGGAAAAGAGAGGCTATATATTCAGGGTACAAGCAAAAAGAGAGGACCCTGTTTCATGTGAGCACTGCAGCCAGGCCAGACCTGCTCTCCCACAAACCCAGCCACGACGTGCCAGGAGCATCTGGCACTGGGTGGGAATGCATCCTCTGGGGGCACTGGGGCCCTAAGCCATGTTGTGCCAAAGCATCATCTGAAAAGACATTAATAAACCCTATTTTTCTTACCCAGGTTCTTCCAAGAGTTATAAAATCTCCTTTGGACAGAAAGGGCACAGTCAATGCCATAATTATTGCAAAATAAAAAGATTAAAATTGACTAATGTATTCAGGCACCAGCACCAAGTCACACATCTATCTAGTTTTTATTGGCACTTTCTTGGACAGTGCAGATGGAGGCAGAGCAGGCAGTTCTACTCATTAACTGAAATCTTTTCTGATTTATATCATTATTTCTGTGCATTATTTTGTCTTTAGAGTGTCCTGGGCCACATAATCTCGTGTGAATATCAAAACTGGGGAGGACTCTATCACCCTAGCAGGAATAAAGAAAAAAAAAAAAAGAAGTAATGATCTCCTGCTTCTCCTGCTGCTTCAAGATCATACAGAGTGATCAACCCTGCAACCATGGGCAGACTCAGATGGAGAAGGAAAATGGGAAAAGTCCAGAGGGTGCTGAGATAAAGTATTTCTGTATCCTGAGTCCTGCTGAAACCCCCCTCTTGGCTTTAGCTGGCTTGAGGGGACAAGAGCTGGTGAGACAGCTGCTCTTAACCCCTGCTGCTGAGGATGACAGCCTGGGAGAGGCTTTTCCTATACTAAGAAAAAATGCTGAGCAGCAGAACTGAGGCACATCAGTGCCTTGGAGGACTGCACAGCTGAAATAACTTCAGTCATGTCAATGACCAGTGCCCAGCTGAGGAAGGCACCATCAAGAGCAACTTCTGATTGTTGCCAGCATGATATTGAAGCTTTGCAGTCACCATCGTCCTCCTGCTCCCCTGTTTGTGCCCTTTCTGGCCAAGGTGAGCCTGCACGGTGGTTTTTCATTAGCTAATTGCTTCTCCTGTCTCTGAACTTTACTCCTTGATACTTGATCATCTGGACTTTGGAAGAGGCACGACTTAGAACCACTTTCCTAATGTATGCTGAGTTAGTTTCACCTGCTCTCGCCCCAATACAAAGAGAACCCAGGTAATTATCTACATATATTTCTGCCTGTCGGTCTGGGTTTGTTTTTTTTTTCCCACGGATCCTGCTCTTTTACGTATGTAAGTGTTCATACGCCACCCAGTGGCTCCCGAGGCGCTGGGTATTGGGTTCACAGCCCTTCCAGCTGCCCAAACCCCCTTTCCCACGGAGCATCATCTCCCCAGTGACAAGGACACCCCAGTCTGGAGCTGGGCTCCCCGAGGGATCACAGGCAGCAATGTCCTGTGAAGCTCTTTGCAGACCTTGATGCACTTTAGCACATCACTTATTGGTCAGATAAACACATCCCTCACTCTGTTCTGCAGTCTCAGGGTGCAGCATTGCACTGTCAAGTTAGCAGAAGCTGATGGGGTTCTGTGTGTTCACCACTTCCAGCCACTCGTGTCTGTCACTCACACCCAAATGCTTTCTGCCAGATCACCTGGTCGCTAGTTTTCAGCCAGCTTTAATCAAATTAAAATAAAGAAATCCTGTTGGGCCAAACTCAGGAACATCATTTGCAGTCATGTTTAGCCATAAGTGCTTTAGTCAGGCAGAAAAATGTGCTATGGCCCCCAGCCCCTCGCTGGCTCTTGTTTTCCACGCTGCCTTGCACTGCTGCTCCTGGGCTGGGAAGAAAGCTACAGGGGAAAACAGTCAAGAAAAAAGAAATGTAAATGTACAGTTGTAGCCAGCTCCACCCCCTCCCCTAGTCTGCCTCCCCCTCCTTCTCCATCCCAAACCCCCATTTCTCATCTCCAGCCCTCAGAGATGAGGCCTAGAGCACAAAGAGACTTACGTGGGACATCAGTTTCACCTGAGCTTCCATTCCTACCTTTCTGTCAGTTTTCCTTCTTCATAATTTTCCTATCAAACAAAGGCTAGCACTCATTACCTACATGTTCAACTCCAACAGCAACCACAAAGAGCTCTCCAGCAAGATTTACATACTGTGCCACCCCTCACAATAATAAATTTCCTGGCTGACTTGCTGCCTGCATTCACCAACCCCTGCTCACTTGATGCTTTAAGACTATGCTCTTTGATTCAACACGTAGTGATTGGACATTACACATTCATCTCGTGCATTTTGCTGTTCCCTAAGGGCATGTTCTTCACCATTTGTTGCCATAATGCTGGAGGGCAAGAAGTCATTTTTCTCATTTAGCCTCTGCTCTGTTATTTTGCCCTGCTGTTTGCTGTCGGATGCCAGAGATGAGATGCCCCTTTGGGCAGAGCAGGCACACCCGACCCTATTTGCAAAGCAAACTGTTTACTTAATCACTCTGAGCAAGGCAGCAGCAGTGGCTGAAGTGGGAGGGAAAACCTCACATTCATAAATGCCCTAAGAGTAGCCCAGGGACTCATCTTTAAGTGCACAGATCCCCTCCTCCAGAGGGAAGGATCCTGGAGGTCTCAGAAAACCCCAGACATGGTGTTTTAATGGAGTTTATTGGTTAAACTGTGCCCTAGCTGTATTCCATCCTACATGCAGGGCCACACAAGAGAGATTCTTATCTTTACAAACTGAGGTTTTGTCCCAGGACAGGTTTTGTTGGTTAGCACAGCCAAGCAGGAGCACAAATGAGCACGGGGAGCTGGCAGCAGATTCTCCCTCCAGCTGCTCAGGGTGCCTTGGCCCCACTGGGGTCCTTCAGGGGTGGGGTGGCAAATGAGACGAAAAATAACTTTCCAGCCACTGGAAGAGAGCACACAAGGGCAGGCAGCTGCCTTCCAGGATGCCCTTTGTCAGCCAAGCATAATGCTTCACTTTTATTACCCCCAAACCAGGCAACATTGCTGCTCCATAACACTTGACCAACGCTGACCCCAAGGAGATTAGGCACAGAGGAGCATCTTGTGCTGCAGCACAGCCTGTGCTGGCTGAGACCTCTTTCAGGCTTCCTGGGACCAGCCTTGCCATGAGACTGAAACATCAATTCAGGGATTTTAGCCTTGCAGTGCCAGCTTTTGTAACCCCGTGCACCACACCTGAAGTGCAAGGTGGGTGGAAGGTCAGCTCCTGTCTAGAGATGAGGATGTGGAGGGCTTCATGTGAAACCCAGATCCATTTCAGCTGAAGCCCATCCTTTTGCATAGGTGCTGCCTTCCCCTCTCAAGTGTTTCTGAATCACCGTGTCCATCTGCAAAGTCTAAACATAATAAAAGGCCATTGCAGGCTCCATCCAAGTCTGGCTATAATGAAATATATTGACTGATAAATTGAGTGCAGTTATACCTCTCCATCTGTTCTCAGCAGAGAACCACTGACATTTTGTTCATATACCCTCATTTTTTCGTCTCTTTCAGGATGAGATTTGCATCATAGTTTTTTAATGAGCTAATAGTTAAAATAGCCCCCTATAATTATGCTAGAATAATCCAGCATTATTTCAGCTTAATTATAGGGGGATATCTTAACTATACATCATTTGCAGTTCTCAGTCACTCTAATGCACAGATGTCTGAAGAAATGACATAAAACACAAGCAAGTTATAAAATATCTAGAGTGGTGCTCATTGCGTCTGTGGAAAATGATCACATCTATTTTCTGTACCTCTGCTATGCAGTCTCCCTGCTCAGATTATTTCCTGCCAACCAAAACATAATATTTAAAGCAATGGAAATAAAATACTTCACTATCTTGTGTCACGCGCTGATATTGTTGACTCTCCCATTTTCATATCTCCTTGATCCTCTCATAAATCTTCACATCAACATGCCATGGTTAATTTCTCCAAACCTTGAGCTGCTCTGGAAGCAAACCAATTCCTAAACCTACTGCCTTCGTGGGCAGACTACAGGGCTGCCTTTAGCTTTGCTCTGGGTTTTGTTTATTTGCATTAAATGACCTGGAAGGATTGCCCCAGGAGCACATGGGCATTGCTCTTCACAGTTCATCTCCTCTCCCCCCCTCTGAGACCACCACATCCTGACAAGGCAGCATTGCTGGAAACATCAGCTTGCTGTTCTTGGTAGACATGTCTCTGTTGCACCAGGTGGCTCCTTTCCTCTGGTGGCTCTTTCCTCCTGCTGGGGGATGCAGGATGACTGTGAGAAGACAGGTATAGACTCCTTGGGAAGTAGCTGCTGTTCAGGAAGGTGTAGCTGTCACCTCTATCTCCCAACACTCAGCACCCCACCACCTATTGCCATCACCTCATGCTGTTCTCAGTGTCTTGGCTGCACCCCCTCTGTCCAAGCCTGCATGCAGGGATCCCCACTAGGCCAGCTCTTGTGAAGATGAGCATGCTGCATGCACACAGACAGTGACAGTCTGCATTACTGAGCAGACTGGTGAGATGGGCAGCAGTGCTGCTTCCAGGAAGGTGCTGAGCACCAGGAGAGGACTGCTGAGAGGACTATTAGCTCCAAGGCAGGTGCAGGCAGAGCTGCTTTCTGTGCAGTCTGTGACCCAAGTACTAATTTTCTCTTCACTTCTCTCTTTTTAACACCAGCAGATCAGCCCAACGGACAGAGAGATAGCATATTATAAATGTCACAGCCTCCTTGGAAAATACCTTATGGCTTTTAAACTAATCCCTTGATACTTTGAGAGGATTGCTGTGTGACATTGATTAAACCTCAGGGGTTGGTCATGCTGAGGCAACACTTAGCACTTGCAGGATGCTGTTCTCTTGCCAGGCTAGTCTCCATCTCTGCTCCTCCATGCAACAGGGGCTGCACAGCCCCTCAAGACCATGATCCTGATGCTGATCTGCTGAACGTGCACCAGAGATGTCCCTCCTTAACTCACCTTCCCTTCAGAGTTGTAACAGAAGTTACAGAAACCCTGTCCTTATCCCACTGGTCTCACAAGCCCACCAGCATTCCTCTCACTCCACAGAGGTCCTGGTCTCTGGAGGTGCCACCTCTCCTTAATTTGTACTCCTTGATAATTTGCTGATACACTTGCTCACTATTGTGGCACCTTTTCAAATGCACTTGGACACTTTCTTTTGCTTAGTGGCTGCCAAAGTCAAGGACCTTCTGTTGGGACTATGCAGAAATACGAGCCAAGTTTGCTTTACATTTCATCTGGGGCTCTTGGATTCTCTGTTTGGTTGTCCTGGTTTGAGAACAGAACAAATTCTGTTCAGTGATATTACTTACAGGGGCTCCTGAGTGAGGAGACTGGCTGTCAGGATTCTCTCCAGCAAGAGAAGAGAGAAGGAAAGAGGGTATCTCCAGCAGCATGGAAATCTAGGTGTCTTCTGTGCCTCAGGGAGTAGCCTGACTATGCTTCAAGCTGAAGTCCTTCAGCTGAGTCCCTTAAACTGCTTGCAGTGAGTCTGTGTTACATTGCCAAAGTTAAATAGTGATAAAACAAATCATCAGCAACTCCCCTAGCTCCCTGTCCAATGGTTGCACTGGAAGGATTAATGAGTTCAAGAGCTCGATAAGCTCTGCCAGAATGTTCCCAGACACAGTCACTCACAGATATTAAAGAATTTGGCCAGCAGCCTCTCTTGGTGCTTGCTTTCATGCATATTCATACGATGCTCTTTTATCAGCACAAAGCCCTGTAAAGACAGAGTTTCCAGGGCTGCATGCATGAGCATTCCTGGGAAGCAGAGTTTGAAACTAGGACATGCAGGTGTTGGGGCTCCAAGTTTTCTGTGTGCCTATTTGTGCTGCAAGCACCCACAGCGACAGCAGCAAATCCTCCTGCAGATCTCTTGGAGAGAAAGCCACCAGCTTGGGAAAAAAAAAAATGAACCAGTGCTGGAAATGGGCACATGCTGAACCATTGTGGGGAGCTGGGAGTTGCTGTTGACAGCACTGTCTGAGGATGTGGGAGTTTGCTCCTCTATCACATACCTGGTGTGTTTCAGGGTCACCTCTGCCTCAGCCTCATGATGATCAGGCTGTAAAAATTTGAGTTATTTAGTCCTTGAAGGATCTGTGGAGAAAGAGCTAAAGGTCAGATAGTGATACATGGTATAATCAAAGAGAAGAAGACTTTGATTGTCTAATGAAGGCTACCTGATGGACTTTCGCTGAATCCTGTGTTTGTTCATTAATGCCACTTTACTCCACATAACCAGTCTAAACACTGCCACAACAAAGCAAATCATGTCAGCCCTGTGACTTGCTTGGAAATGCACAATTGTACTAATTAGATTTTCATTTAATTTAAATCCTTAAGCAAATCCTTAATTTAAGGTGAGCCTTTGAAGGTGCACTGAACAAATAAAACTAGCAAGTCTATTAAAGAAGAGTCAAGCTTCCCATGTTCAATCAATTGACCTTAGAAGCTCATAAAGTCCAAAGGCCATGAGTGAGCTCTGGGGCTCCTGCAGGGCTTATGAAGCAGCACACACTTGCTCTCTCTGGAAACCAAGGTGCCAGGTGGGATTGACTGCTCTGACCCCAGACCCAGGTGGGACACAATAAATAGGGGCTGCTAGTGAAGAAAGACCAGTCAGCCTTGAGTGGGAGGGGAGGAAAGAAAATTATATGGGGTCTGAGAAGTCAACTGTTGTTAAAATGTGTGCTCAGCTTCAAACCCCAGTGAGGCCAGATGATCTCTAAGTGGATACACTTCAGCAAGTGCCTGTGCATTATAATTCAAACTAGAAGAGAAAAAGGCAGTGCTACTGAAGCATTAAAGCAAGGCTGACAGGCTATGCGTGAGCACACACACATCACCCTGTTTACAGCACCCATTTGCATCCAGAGACAACTAATTGTGAAGATGCTGCAACCACTTGGTCCTTTTCGCCTGCCTAATCACACTCTGACCCTGCCTTCCCTCCCTGGGCTGCATCAATTGGGCCAAACAGGTGTAGAAATGGCCAGTTGACCTGGTGGCAAATGCCTGCATCTGGGAGTGCCCCAGCAGTGGGAGGTCACCTCCTAGCAGCATCCAGCTGGTTGTCTGAGCCATCTGACCATGCTGTGCCCCGGATGCAGCCCCTGGAGTACCTCAAGAGCTACAGCATCCCCTGAACATTGCCTATGAAACCCAAGTGCTGCACTGGTGCCTGTGGATGTGTATCTCTGGCTGACGCCTCCTAGATAAACCACAAGCCATTCTTCCTAGCCCAGTAAATCAGCATTTATGCTGAAACTGTCAGACCGCAAAACTGCAGCAGATGTTACAGCAGGACTCCAGGCCTGCTGGCCCAAAAAGTGATGCAGTGTGTGGTCAGCTCTCGCTCTGGCCATGCACAAAACCAGAAGCTAATGTCTGTGTCTCCTGCTGGCCTGTGAGCCAGAAAGCCCATTGTCATTCTGAGCAAGCCAGCGAGATGGTCTGTGAGGTCCCATAATGGCTAACACTCCCTAACCATGGAGAATTTTTTAGTAGACTCAATCCATGCAATGTGTTGTTACCCCCTAGGTTTTGATCATCGATCTGAAGAGCATATTGCCTTGGAGATTAACAAAGAAATTCTGTCTGCAAAGCTGCTGAAAAGGACACTTTGGTTGATTTTTTTTTTTTCATATTGCTTTGTGTTTCTGCTTCACGGAACAGAAGGACAATAAAAATTAATTTCATGATGTAATAAAGTGTTTGCCTCAGAGGTTTCTGGAAGCTGAAGCATTGGTATTTTATTTGCATGCAAAACTTCATTATGGATATAAAAGTGTGAAGATATCATGTGGTTGTTAAACCTTAGGATATCGCAGGCTTAGAACAACATAATCAACCAAATTAAATAGCATTTCAAATTAAACAAGGTTACGGACATTATCATTTAAAATGGTAGTAAATAAAAGCACTATTCCCAATCCATAATTGTTTTAATCTTCATGGAGTGGGAGTACAAAAGCATCGTTAACTAGCCCCAAATGCCTCAGGATTTGGTTCCTAATTTGGAAGACCTGCCTTTCCTGAGGTTACCAGATGTTCAGAAACAGTTTTGTGCCATTATAGGCGATCTTTGTCTCCCAAGGTTTTGTTTCCTCTTCTCCCAAATTACTTATACTCAATCAAAAACTCCCATCTTGTTCCCTCTCTTGCTGCCTGGCTTTATAACAAGATGGAACAGCAGCTCTAGAAATAAGAGAAGTAGCACAGCCAGATGACCCTCCTCTGAGGGTCAGAGCACTTAGCTGGAGCATGGAAAGGGAAAATATAGAGAGTAATTATTTAGTGTTACTCATTTTTTTCTTCATTTCCCCAGATGCTACCTTCCCCTGTTTAGGTCAGGGCTGGGCTGTGCGGGGCGAGGCTGTGACACAAGTCACTTTGTGTTCTTAGTAAGATAGTAAGATGCTAACAAAGTGATTTTTCTGAAAGGTTGCTTTTGCTCACAGTGGGGGACGTTAGAGCACAAAGCATTAAATTGCTGCCTGACCCTGTGCAGTGTTTCCTAAAGAAGACAGAACCCACTGCAGAAGACAAACAACCCATTGCAAGCGCTGACGTGTGGGGAGCCATCTCCTTGCAGCCTCCCTTGGAGTTTAATCAAATGCACACAACTAAAGGTTTACATTTTGTGTCAGGAGGAAAGTAAAAATGAGCTGCAAAGCAAAGATATTGTTTTGCCACTGCTGGGTATAGCCCCATTAAGCTGGTGGACGCAAGAGCTGGGGTTTGTTTGGGTGTTTTGCCAAGTCCCAGAGCCTGTTTTGCCACCAAGCCAGGGAAAATGGATGGAGGAGGCAGGAGAAAGCTGAGCAGATACAGCAGTGAATGGTTTGCAACCATAAGATTCCCTGGGGACCTTATGTAGGCATAAGAGGACAGAGGATATTCTGCCCATCATCTCCATCACCTCCATCATCTCCATCCCCATCATCAAACCCAGTGCCACTGGCCCAGAAGAGGTACATGAGAAGGGTGGGAAGTCAGAGAAAGGCAAGGATGCATCAGAGAAGGGTTTAGAGAGTCAACATGATCAAGATATTTTGGGTATGGGGAAGAGATAAAGGCTGGAAGCTGTCAGCAAATAAATACTCTTCTCACCTTCACCTCCACCAGCAGTGTTTAAAAGAACAGAGATCTGTGCACGTTTTGTAAATAATCAGCCCATGTCCAAAGCAGTGATAACATTTTGTTTGACCTTTCCAGCACCCAAGTTAAAAACTTGGAGGAGCTCTCAGTCCAAAGGACTAATTTTACCTGTTTAAACCTTATTCCTGCATCCTAGACACATCTACCCAAGGAAGGCTCACCAAGTCCCAAATGCATTAGTTCTTTCTCATGAGCATCCTTTTGATGCCACAGCTAGTCCAGAGCATTTTGTCAGCAGTGATTTTATAGCTTTACCACTTATTTTCCCAGTGTTCTTCTCCTTTCTGAAGAACAGAGCTGCAGTCCCAGGAAAGCCATTTGCAAGCTGCAGGGAGACTATGGTTTATTGATACCACAGAATGCCACGTCCACAAGGAGCTGCAGTGACCTGCTGCCATCATTTCATGTTTTGTGATGGATTAATCAAGCTGGGGTTTTTTTCTTCCTTTTCTAAACACCTTCCCCAGACAGGATAGATGAATTGGTTGGTATGACCAGTAATCACTAAAGAACAGCCCTGCTTTTCTGTTTCACTATAAGCACCCTGTTTAGCCTTTTATTTTGATCATTTAGTCCATGAGGCTTGATGTTTTGGAGGGCAGCACAGTTGTCCAGCACTGCTTTTGCCAGTGTCCAACACTGCACTTTTTAGCCAGTTCTCAGCTGCACAAACATGGGGTTTTGGAGTTAAATGTTCCTTTTTCCAGGGAGCTGGAAAATATCTGGGGAGATGTGTATGGAAAAAGGCACAAGCTCCTGTTCTGGGACCATTCAGCACTCAACCTCTGAAGATGCTAAGGATTGCATCCAGTGACCCACACAATCCTTCCCAGTCCATGTCCTGCACTAATCAAGAGGAATTGAGGCAGAGGCAGAATGCAATTACAGGGGGAGGATCCATTATGCATAATAAAAACATCCCACCAGAAGGAGCAGTTCGTGAAGTGGCAGCAATACCAAGAGACCAAGAAGTGACAGTTCCCAGAGGATATTAACCTATAATGAAGTTTAGAGACAAATAAAGATTAATACCTTTTGGGGCTTCTTCAGCAGGGACATTATTTTGGAAGACAGGATATTTTCTCTCCTTCACAGTAATAGGCTCACTCTTTCTCATATGCCTCTCCACACAGAAAATTACTATGTGTAATTTCTCCAGCAGAGTGATGCTTTTAATGCAAACACTTTTTAGTTAAGATCACTGCTGTGAAAAAAAAAAAAAAAAAAATTAAAAAAATTCAGAAGCTGTTAGGATTTCAGAGAAGAGCTATGAAACCAGTGAGAAATCCAATAAAATCAGGCCCCTTTTTGTTACTTCCCAAGCTTATTATGGTTATGACAGCCTATGCATAGCACATACTGACTCCTGTGGGAAGGTCAGTTAAGTTTATGTAGCTGTTGCTAGATGACAAAGACTAAAAAGGAATAAAGTATGCAATAGATGCTACCTAGGAACAAGACATCATAACTGTCAACTGCTCTTTGCAGAGAAAGAGCAAATCACCACGGCCTATGGAGCAATTTTCCTCCCAGAGGAATGTCTTGGAAACATTATCATGAAAAACTATTGAATTAAACCTGGAGAAAATACTAATGAATAGATAGTCCTGTAGCAGCAGAAAGATGGACAAAATAATTACATAAAATTTTTATAAAATTCATTTTATAAACCTGAGAAGTAAGAAAAAAAATATATTTTTTCCTTTAATTTGCTGTCACTGTCCTGAGAGTGTGCTGAAAAATTAAGGTTTTTCTTTGATAGCAGCAAAGTGCATAACTGATTCAATGGAGAAAGAAAAAAAAAATAAAAAAAAAATTAATATATATATATCAGAGCTAGGGTGACAAAGATGCTAAGTGATGTCAGTGTGAAGAGGCAATTCAGGGAGCTGGTAAACAAGTTTCCAGCCCTGGTATGTGCCAACCTGTGGATTAGGACCTCAGGGCCTGTCTTCCAAGTGAGGTTTAATCAGGTCTCCATTTCTGCAAGTGCTGATGAGAAATCGTGCCTGCACTACAGCATGGCAAATAAGTTTTGAGTGGAAATGTCAGCAGCAAGATACCTGAACTTCCAGTCTGTGGGGACAATTGGAAAGTACAAAATGATCACGGAGTAGCTAGAGACTTTCTCTTCTAATTAAACTGGTTCTGGATTCTGGAACAGATGGCAAAGAAACCTGTCTGAGTGCAGGGTGGAGTCTGACATCACTTAAGGGATGTAGCTGCTTGTGATCACGGATGACTGGATTTGACAGTCTATGAAGTCACTTTGTGTCCTGTCATTGCACGTCCCTAATTCTACTACCTCTGAAGATAGTTATAAATGATTCATTGATTTCCATGGGGGAATAATGGCATAAGGATGTGTATCTAGGGAAGATCCAGCACCTACCTCCATGGTCTGGGCTTCTTAGGGCAGCACTTGGAAACATTAGTATTGACAGAATAGGTAAAATTCCAAGTGAGTGTCATTGGAGGGACAGCAGTGAAAGGCTTCCCTTGTCTGAACTTGGGTTTGAAAACACTGATGTGTGATGATTGTTTTCAGGTTTCTGCCTGTTGCTGTCTGGTCTCATGCTCTAACATGACCCAATTCTAGCTTGGTGGCCATTCCTGAGTTGAACAAGCCCTAACTGTGCACTGTGGCTGGAAGCAAAGGCCTGGCCCCATCACGGTCCACTCCTCCCAACCCCTTACTGCTGTGCAAAATGAGTTAAATTGCTGGCAGATCAGGATGCCTGGGTGTCAGCTCTAAGTGGCTCTGCACAACCAAGGAATCAAGGAATCATGCCCTCAGGCACAGCTGCTGCAACAGCCTGTAAGCATCTCTAGTTCAACCCAACCACTCCATCTCAATTCTCACATTTCTCCTGGAGCAGTTATTTGCAAGCCTGCAGTGAAGGAGAACAGTCCTTTGCTCTTTTGGTTTTGTTTAGTTGTTTGGGTTGGTGTTTTTTCTAGCACACGGACCTGCAGGCAGATGAAGCAGCAGATCTCAGGAGGCAATAAGCTCCCATTAACCCTTGGCTAGGAGTAAAGTAGACAGGAGCTGCTACCAGCAATCCAGGCACTGGAAAACATTCATCAGTTTGTAGCTGTCCCATTTCCCATTACATTGGTGCCAAAAATCACTTCCTTAATCTTTTGAATTTCTCCAGAGAGGAAGAGGAGCTCGGCTCACAGCAATTCTCCTTTCATGGACAGGATACAAGCGGCTGCTTTTGGAGGCAGTGAATGAAGATGATTAATTATCACTCACTTTTTCACTCCATCAGATTAACAAAGGACATGTCTGTCATGCCAACAGCCTCCCTGCTCAACCCCTTGTATACACAGCTTGAGAGTTGTGATTCAGTCCCACACGCCACCTTCTGAAGGGAAGAGACAGAGCTGTGAGTCAGTAGGACATGGCTCCAAGTGCCCCTACTGCAGCATTGTCAGCCTTATCAAGCAGCACTGAAATATCTTTTAAACACAAACACAGAAGCCATTGTGCCTTCCTAATTTGGCAGTGCTATCTGAAGGTAGAAGGCACAGCAGAGATCAACTTAATTTAAATGTTTCGTTTCAGAAAGCAATGATCCTCATCTGGCTACAAGGAGTTCAATGAAGAAAACAGAAAAGGAAAAAAAAAATATATAAAAAAAAGGAACTTTGGCATTGTCATGAACTGTGGGATAGAGTATTAAGTGTGAATTTCCTTTTGTGATGCTCAGTTCCCCTGTGTACACACCAGCTAGGAACCACATATAGGAGAAAACAGGTGATAGCTATGCCAAAGAAATCTGGGACCCTTAGCTGGGCTAATGGCCCAGCAAGTGTTAAAGCCCCATTAGGAACTACAATGGAAATGAAAAATGACTGCAATAAATAACCAACACTTGGCCCTTAGATAAGATGTATTATATTTCCCATTGTATATGCCAGTAGTTAGAAGTATTTATAAGCTACAGTCACAGATGACTGGCTTGTGCTAAATGTAGCTTGGAGTAGGCAGACAAAATTTTCTTGGAAATCTCTGGGCCAAATTCAGCAGCGACGTCAGAGATACTTTCAGCACTACCATTTGTCCCCCATCTGTGGGAGCAAACATGCAGTGCTTGGAGTATTGGAAGGAAATGGCTACAAATGTGGTCATCAAGGTTTGCTCAGCGTTCCTGATTTTTGAACACCAGGGTACCTTGGGACAGCCTGGAGGAAACCAGCATGGAAATCAGGACAGGTCTTGGCAAGGAAGTCTCTCCCAAAAAATGAACTGCCGTGGCTTGCTTGAGTGGGGAAGGCTCAGGCAATCAGGGCAGAAATCAGAGGGCTGGTGCTCTTTTCATTTGGAGAATAAACATGAAGGTGTCTTCCCACTCTCTGTGATGTGCTGGAGTCACACTTAACTCGCTGGTCATTCAGTGGCACCTCAGGTCTTGTAGATTCAGAATAAACCAGAGCAATCTGTTCTTAAACCAGCCAGCCAGTGACATCCCATCCTGCAAACAGAGTGAGTCAGGTGGCACTGCCAGCCCTTAGAAAATGCCTAGCTCTTCTGCTTCCACTTCTCAGAGTCCAAAACAACTTGGTGGATTTCATTTTCCATACTCCCAGGGCTCACTTTACACCCATACAAGGGGGAAAAAAAAAAAGAAAAAGAGAAAAAAAAAAGTTACTGATATACCAGAAAGCTGGAAACATCAGAAAAATAAAGAAAAAAAAAAGAGGTTGTGGCATTTCTGCCACTAGCTACATGGGAGTGGGTTTCAACCTGTGGTTTTATTACTCACAGACCCTATATAATTTCCAGGAAGATTCATAACCCCAGAAGATAGATGTAAATCAACTGCTAATGGCAGTTCTCTTGGTCAATTTTAATACATCCCTAGAAGTCCTGAAGAGCCCCTCAGGGCTCTCTGACCAATGATTTTAATGTTTTCCTTGCAGTTCGTGTGAGGAGACTCCACCTTTGAAGAAACCCTCTTGAAAAAGAAAAAGGAGGATGTCTTGTTTGATTAGAGGCTGAAACAACATCCATTTCTAGCAAAGCCTAGATGAGGGGCTACTCTATCTCAGGCAACATTTGCTCCATTGGCACAGCCCATTGTGAATCTGGTGCAGTGAACAAAAGGTGAACACAGACCTATTAAAATGTCAAACTGAAAAACCCACAAGCAACAGGGGGCATAATTACCTGGAGAAGTGCAAGGCTTTCTTGAAAGCCATTTTCTTTGCTTTGTACCCCTGTTTTCCACACTCTATCTGTCTATCTAAAAATCATGACCATCACACTCAGTGGGGAGACAGAGAAATGTACAAATTACAAGCAAAGCTGGACAAAAAATGGAAATAAACAGAACGGAGAGCTTCTTAAAACTCAGTATTTGTTTCAAAATGTAGAGCATGGAGGAAGTCAAGACTATTTCTTATGAGCAGCTGTTAAAGTGAGGAGAGTCACCTGAGCTGGGATATGGAAGAGGCTGAAGATGACATCTAAATGGAACAGCATCATGACATTTCTTTGGGAGCTCTAAGTCGTTCAAAAGGTTAAACTGAATTTCTTTCATCAGACATTACACTAAGTAGAATCTCTACAAGTAAAAATCACATCACTGTATGTCTGACCTTTCTTCTGATAAGGATTTAAAATAAGTGGTTTTAATCAATCAGAGGGCATTACATCTATGAAAGAAAAATCACCTTTTGAGACAAAGCTATCTACATTAACAATATGGTTTACAGCAGGCCAGTACTTTCCGTGACTTGAAATGAACAAAATATACAAGCAGAGCTTTTGTTTTCCAGAACAATTCTGTTTTCTAAAGGCAAAGAAAAGCAAATACAATCTATTTATCTTTGTATTCTCGTTAATGTCTTTGGTTCCTTCCCCAATAAAAGAAAATATACATCAACGATCCATTTCTTCAAGACAACTAATTTTCCACAATAAAAGAGTTGTGCGTCTATAAAAGCATCCCTCAAGAAATCCAAACCTGCCAAGATCTGTTTTATTTTGTATTTCTCTAACTCAGAAATGTCTGCAGTGAATATTAGCAAAGCAGTGAATATTAGCAAAGTCAGTGTCTGTGAGAGATCCTCTGAGATGTTTCAGCTCAGAAGAAATTTTTTCTTTCCTTTGAGGAGAGGGAGGGAATCAGTGAAAACAGAGCATGATAATGGCCCAGCCTCCTAAAGTTTAGTTATAATATTTCCAGTAGACAATACCATAATGCACTTTACTGAGGGATTCGATGGACATGTTGGTAACCATGAGAACAAAGCTCAGGGGTTTTGTGTGAAAACTTGAGGTGTAGCAACACTAACATGAAATATACATCAGCCATGAAATCGAGTCGTTACACAGAATATCCCTGAAGGCTTCCCATGAAAATTCATGGCTGGTTTGGAGTATTTTGTATGTGAGCAATCCCAGGTGGGAATTCAATGAGAAAGGCAGAATGCTGGGTACCTACCATGTTTCCTCTGGCCTCAGGGTGAACTTGGATACAGAGTGGTCCTTTCCACTGGGCCTGCAGATGTCTGGAGAAGCCTCAGGCAGGATGGGCAGGTGGGCAACACTTCTCCAGCCTCCAGTCACCGCCCTGTTCCATGGGGTTGTTGTGTGGGCACAGGACTGGAGATGGGAGCAGAGAAAAGTTGCTGCAGCAAACCTGATCCGAAGGGGCAGCCTGGGGGCTGGCCAGACCCCACAGCATCCCAACAAGCATTTTAGAGCTGTATGAGATGCACAAGGACTTAGCTTTGAAAATTAAACAGCAATAGCTGTCACACACCCTCTTCTTCTCCAGCCCTTGACTGCAGGATTTCTCCCGCAGGCTGATTTTGCTCAAAGTAAAGCACAGGTGAGACTGAGTTTCAAGCAAGCTCATGCTTTTTCTGTGAGTGCTCTGCACAAATTACTCTTTCAAGAAAATGCTGCAGTTCAAGACTGAAACTCTCAATAGCTGATAATGCCAAAATTGTGGCTAATGCACCAGCACCCACTGAAGATAATGCAAATTTTAAGGGAGTGAGGAAAAATAAATTATTGCTGCTGATAATGTGTTTGTGTTTCTTGGACCCCTCGCATGTCTACAAACATGCACTCCAAAAAGGGTAGTACAACCAGACTTTGGGTTTAAGAAGTCAATGAAAGGCCACAGGGAGAATAAAACACATGCTCAAAATTCAGACCAGTTTGGGTCTGATTTATCTCAACTGACATCACCCACCTCCAAGTCAGTCTCTCCCTCTTGACAATGCAGAGAGGCACTTAAAATTATCCCCTCCTAAAAGAGTGAAGCAGCTCTCTGATTGGTGCCCATCTCTTCTTAGATGGAAAAAAGACATTTACCTCCGTTGAAGTGCCTGGTGTTTTGGTAACTACATTTACATGAGAGGAAACCAGGAGATGGTGGCCTTAGAGAGCTGACAAGGATGTGATTTTTAAATGTCTCATTCAGAATACTCCCATGAAGAGTGTAAGAGTTGGAGGTCATGGACAAAATAGACTAAGAACAGCCTCAGGTGGCCTCAGCCCTGTGTCACAAAGTAGTTGGAAAGCTGCAAAGACTTTATGCAAGAAGTCTTTGACCTCTAAAAGTGTACAGAGGGACTGGAGAGATGAGAGCAACTGGCAAATTTTCTCTCTGCCTCGTTTAATCAAGGTAGCAAGATTTACTCTGGCCTAAAATGAAATCGATTTCCTGATGAAAAACTGTTAGAATTAAATTTCTATTCAGTATTTCCCCAGTGTCTTATTTCCACATACATTTTAATTTAGTGTTGCAAAAACTTATGAACAAGTAAACTATTCTTTCAGATGACGACTAGCATATTTTGATTCAGAAATGCCACAGCTGGGTGAGACCCATGACACTCCCATGGAGACAAAATGATCCATCCTAGCAGACACATCACAGAGCCAAACTGGGAGTGTGACACATCTAAACCTAGCACCTCAGATTTGAAGCGTTTTGAGTTTTTTCTCAAAAACACAAGTGGTTTCTGCTAAATAGTTGTGCCCACCTCTCCTTCAATTTATTTGAAATATGTCATTGAAAAATACTCCTTTGCTAGTCAGTTTCATGGTTAACTAAGGATGAAGTAGCAGTGGAGATGAGGGGAGATGGAAGTTCATCCATCTCACTGCCAGCACTCTACAAGAGCTCAGTTACAAGCAAATTCACCCACAATCACCCAAAGGTAGAGCTCTGTGTTGGGCATTTGTAGACCTATCCGTTTCATCTTCACTCTGCTACAGTTAAAATGAAGTTTCCATCATGGAGTTGCAGGATTATGGGGATTTCACATGACCAAGTTCCAGGTAAGGTGATAAAAATAGCATCCTGCAACCTCTTTATAGCAGCTTTAATACTGAGGCTAGCAAAATCCTATAAATAAAGTCCTGTGAGGATCTAACATAGACATTTTCTTGTGAACCACAGCTGTGAGAGTGAACTACTCATGAATATTATGTCCTTATTATATCCTTTTTCAGGTTTTTTTTCATTCTAAGTAAGTGTTTTGCCCAGATAGTGAGAGCTGTTCAGCATCAAAAACACAAATATTTTTTTGAAGAAAAAGAGTGTCTTTAAAAAAAACAAACAAAACAACAAATCCAACACATTAAAGGTACTGTTGAGGTTTCAAAAC
The DNA here is from genome assembly GCA_024611195.1 of Ceyx melanurus. NCBI lineage: Eukaryota > Metazoa > Chordata > Aves > Coraciiformes > Alcedinidae > Ceyx > Ceyx melanurus. The sequence continues at coordinate 46,678 of JANHGL010016340.1, forward strand.
ATTTTGAAGACTGAGATACAGACGCCAAGAAAGAAATCTAATGTTCTCCAAAATGTACCTGACCCAGGTCATTTCATCAACATCCAATTCCTCAAGCCTCCCAACAGCTACAGCTCACATAATTTATTTTTCATCTGGAACACCTCTCAAAGCCCAGAGTCCTGGGTGCTTTGTAACCTGTCAAGGCACATCTCTCAAGGAGCTGGTGTTTTTCAGAGGCTCATGGTTGTTAACTGCTATTGACAATTAAATGTATTTAAGAACATGGTGCCATTTGCAATGATTTACCCAACATGTGAGTATTTTTGCCCCAATCTTCATGAAATGAACTTCCCCAGCAGTGAAAGAACTGTACATCCATCCCATGGGTGCTGCTAAATCTACCCATCTTCAAAGAGTCTATGTAGGGGGTGAGGAGAAACTACTTTGCAATGGGAGGGACAGCTAAAATATACAATCACAGAGCAAACAATGCCTCACTTGCCAAAGCTCAGGGCTGTCTCTGGACAATGCAGGTCTCAGGGCTGTTGTCTGGACACAGTAGAAGCTTGCTGTATTGATCTATAGAATATATTCTGCATGCAGGGGATTATGTTAGGGTGAGAAGATGAGCTTTGCCAGGCTGTGGTGGAGGTGTGCTGAGCCCAGTCAGATGAGATGAGGCTAGTTAGGGTCAGGATGACTTGCCATGCACGAGCAAGCTCCCAAACAGCAGGATGAGTGCACGCATGAGTGTGCATGTGTGTGCACAGACATGGTGCTGTTGTCACAGCCCACAGCATGACTAGCGGAGCCTTAAAAAGAAACCACACACGCACAAATATTTTAGGTGCATACCTTATACAGAAGGCATGGGCCAAACGACCTGCCCACACAGCTCTGAAATGTACCCTTTGAATCCCTTTGGTGGCAAGGAAATGCTATTGGCTGCAAATGGTGACAGGGAGAATTGCACAATCCAGTCCATACATATAAAAAAAACCAGCAGGCCGAGCATAAATGTCTATTTGAAGGAATACAGATGAATCAGTAATTATATTAGAGTGATTAGCCAACTGCCTTAATTGATATATACAAAACCATATGTGCTTATAGGCTTACAAATGCTAACTCACACTTGTCACCATCTGCACAGAAAAGACACAGTAAATTTCCTTTTCCTAAATGCAGGTTTGTCACTTTAAAAGAGATGGGCTGGGGAAGGTAGTGAAAGGCTGTGCCATAAAATGTCCATCACCACTGGCATGTGAGTCTCTCTCAGACCAGATTTGTTTAGTGACTATAATAGAAGTTGGTTGTAGTCCAGTTCAGTGCACAGACATGAGAGGAATTTAATAACCAGCTTTTCAAGCAGAAAAAAAAAATAAAAGCAATTTGTTGTGATAAATTATGAGGAAGGCCAGTTGTATGCAGATTCCCCTGCAGCTAACTCCTGGCTCTGTCCTAGATTTGTATATAAACCCATAGGAAAAGGCTAAAAAAGAGCCATCCACAAGTACCTAAATGACTCACAAGTCCACAGGCAAATGAGTTTAAGAAATTACCTTTTCAAATCAGCAGCAGCATTTGCTAGATGAGTCCAGGGCTGTGGAGAAGCAAAGGCTGATGTCACCTTTGGTCAATGGCAGCAGTGTTGGTGGTGTGTTTGGTTCCTTCCCAGTTGCTGGATAGCAGGCTCTTCTCAATGCTAAATCCTGTTCTCTGCTTCAGTTTTTCCTTTGCACATATGTTTATAACTGTGAATTTTATATGTTAACAAGGACTATGCCCTGTTTAAAAAGAGGTGCAGGCTTAAAGTTGAGCTGTTATATTCACCCATGCCAAATATTTATGTTTTCCCATCCTTTGCAGGACAGATATACTCCAGATCATCCAAAGTTAAGGGCAATCCATCAGATTGCTGCTAATGTAGCCAGTGAGCACAACTGCTGCCAGCTCCATGACTGCCCCTGGGGAGACAGCTGATATCCAGCCTAGAATAAAACTCTCAACATCATTTGGTCCCTCTGATTCAGCAGGGTGAGCTTTGCATCACATACTGGTTTTGTCAGGTATCAAGTGCCCTGTAAGGTTGTAGGACAAAACCATAAAGATATTCAGGAGCTTAAATTCTGCTTAAAATCAGGAGATAAAGGAAAAAAAAAATGCTTATACATCCCTTGGCCCGAAGGCTAGGTCACTGGCTTAAGCAGCACAGCAGAAAGTTTTATCCTCTGTCTCCACAGAAAGATCCATCAGGCTTTCCTGTGCCTGAGCCTGCCATTTTTGACTTGGGCTTCATTACAGAAGACTATTAAGAGAGAAAAAAAAAATGATAAGGATTCTCCTGACACTTCTGAAACACAGAGGACATGCATGTTTGACAGGGACAGGTGAGTTACTCTCATTTTAAAAATCCTGACAGCACTGTGCATTAATAGTGCCATAAATATTGTATCTGTGCTGCAAAGGCAGCTGAGAAGTTGTTATAATTCAGTTGTCACTGTTGTGCTGGCACTGTGTTGTGTCTGGGTGACCTGCAGGCTCAGAATAATAAGGAGGGTGATTCATCAAAGCCCACCAGTGACAAAGTGGAGAAGGAGTGTGTGACGGATAAAGGCTTTGATCATGTTAGACGATAGCAGCTGAAGGAGGGATTGGATGGGAAGGTGCATGTGAAAAGTAGAATTTTTAGACAGGTCCCTGTAGTTCTCAAATGACAAGGAATCCCTAGGTGCTGGCAATAAGTGTCACTCACTGCCTATTTAACAGGCATGCCTGAAACATCTCACTCCTGAGCAGATGATAAACACATCAGGGAAGTAAATAAATACAAAGCTGGTCCTGGGCTCCCAAAAAAGCAGCTCCCATCCCACTGGATGCTTCATGGAGCAGACTCCAGACCATGGTCCAGCTTGGGTGCGGGCAAACCGCGTCACGGTAACAGAGACACCAGGTGATGGTTGGTGGGCATCAGCACTTTGTCCACAGGGGCAAAGCAACACAGCTTCAGTGCTTCCTGAGCCAGGTGTCTGCAGAGAAAAAGAGTCCCTGAGGAACCTGAGGAAACTTCCCTGAGGAAACTTCTTTTCCCTGAGGAAACTTCTTTTTATCATTATTTTATTATCATATAGACAGAGCTGGCTCATGTCAAACCTGCATTCCATCGAAAACTCCAGTCTTTCCTGAAAAAAAACCCAAGTATTTATCATTAGATGTTTCTGTAGATAGGTATTTCTACCCAAGTGTGCTACCTTGCCTTTTTCCTTCTTGAAACTCACCCTCTTTCTTTTCAGATCATGTTTCCCATTTGGGAAGCCTGTTTGGAATTTCCAGTCCTTTCTTTCAGCATATTAGCAATCCCTCATGGGTTCGTAACAGCTGCACAAGCATGCATATTCTAGTCCCTCATACAAGTCATCAATGAGGACACAGAATATAGTTATGGCATCATTATAGCACCTATTCATAGCATATAATAGTATTTTAATCTAGAAGGAAATCTAAAGCCATGAGCAGTACCATTTACAGGTGATGCAGACAGAGATGTACTAAAAAATGACAAGTCAACTATAGAATGAGATCTAGATGATTTTGTAAACTGGATTAATCTGAGAAGCATGAATTTTAATATGCAAAGCACAAGCCTGTTTGGAAATTCAGAGTGCAGGTCACACCTGTGGGATGAGGAAGTGTGTGTTGGAAATGGTGACAAAGTTAAGCCACTGAAAAGGGATCTTAAGGCAAAATGGAGGCAAAGCACCAACTCTTGTATAAGTAAGCAGTGAGTCATGAAGCAGAAAAAAAACCCCAACATTCAAGGAAGGGATCTTTGAAAGAGTCAGAATGTCTCATGCCTAAGTATTTCCCAAGTTAAAATGATAATTCAACTTATTAAGAGGCCAGCAATGCATTTCTTTCAGATACCTTTCCACCTGCAACATGGTGTATGACATGATATGCATGATATCCTAAGATCTGCAGTGGCAGTGTGATTGCTGACCCAAAGAAAGGAGCAGAGACACTCCTGCTGCTGTCAAAGACTAGGGTAGGACTCAGACTCGTGTATTCAAAGCACCAGTTGAATATGTGGGACAAGGAATAAAATGCAATAAGCTTTGAAAGTCTCAGCACCCCACTGCCTGAACTGGTCCTGTATGGTACAGTACAGCTCTAACTACTTTTTAATGTATTTAAATGTATGCAATAAAAGTGTGGCTCCAGTGCAATTAGAGTGGCATTTCTGTTCATTTTAAATGTCAGTGTGATTACAGTTCACAGATAATACTATTAATAAATCTGTAGAATTTCCTATGGATATTTTCAGCCTCCCCATTTAATATTTCTGGAGATTTCCATATGTGAAAACTTCAGCTTCTGTTATCCCTAGTGCTTGGTTAGTTGCAGTGCTTCCCTACTCACTGTCTTTGATCTAAGGCTTGCCTACACTGAATATCTGTTTCAGGCTGCTGTATGTTCTATCATGTTAGACTTGTACTTCTTCATCAGTCTCTTACCAAAAATCACCTGCCATTTTACAGTTCTTTCCTCTGCAAACAGCTTTATTGAGATACAGAGATGGTGCATCCCCCATGCATGTTGGAAATGGATGAGTCTCATTGAGAAACAGCTCCTGCACCTTCAGCAGTCTCTTTCTGCTTTCCCACAGGGGTACAGCCTGATTTTCAGTGTGCCACCCTGCTCTGGAGGTTTTTCTGGCTGCCTCTGCCATGGCTAGAGCAGAGCCAGCCCCTCTCCATGGCTCCTAAGCCCTGGGAACTCTTTGTCTTCTTGCTTACTTCACTGGTGAAAAGCAAGAGGCTCTTTATCTTTGGAGACAGCACCATTTTTTTGGTGTAGGAATTGTCAGAATTCCCTTGAATCCTAGCCAGGGTACAAGTGGGTGTCTTGGAAAGGGAGAGCCAAAGTTCACAATCACAGGGCCATGCCACTAAAGCAGGAAGATGTTCTGAGGGTTGGGTTGTAAGTAAATTATCACAACTTTGTCATGATCAGTCTACGCCCAGCTCCCTGCCTCTGACACTGCTGCAGCTTTGGACACATTCATTACAAAGAAAATCAAAAGCAAGGATTCTAATAGACTGTGCATACCACTGGAGAATTAACTCCTTCAAAAAAATAAAAATAAAAAGAGGAAACCATATTAATTCAGCCAACAGCATACATCTACACTTGCATAGACACTCCCATCCCCAGCAGTGAGAGAGATCCTCACAGGATCATAGAATTTTCTGGGTTGGAAGGGATCTAGTTGGATTAGGGAACACTTAGACCTCTCCTGGAATATCTCCAGGGATGAGGCCTCAACCACCTCCCTGGGGAGCCTGTTCCAGAGTCCAACCCAACTGCACAAACCAGCAGCAGTGTTGGATCTCAGCTGACAGAACCCAAAAGCAGTCCCTAGATGGGCTTCTGCAGAAAGAAGTCTGGGAAAAGTGTCTGTTTTAATCTCATCCTTCTGAGGAGTGTGGCTCTGAAGTCACTGCATGAATATCAATGTGCTTGCAGCAGGCTGGTGGGGTTCAGCATCAGTGTACTTGCTCACTGAAAGCACTTGGGAAATGGCTGACTTGAAAAAAAACCAGCAGGGAATTAGATAAAACAAAAAGAATTATGCAGATTATTTGACTGGACCACAAACCCCTTAATCCTGTTGCTTCCCAGTGCACGGAAGTCCCAGAAATCTGAAGGTTTTATTAGAAAATAAGAGTTTCTGAAAATGTAGTTTCATCACCATGGAAGGATTCATTTCCCCTGAGTCTGGATGTCTAAAATTTGGATGTCTCTGCCTCTGGCCCCTCTGCAAGCAGCAGAGACCTGTCACAGTTGTGAGAGGGATGAGGGGCTTGAGCCCGCTGGTTTGGATCCTCCTCCATAGATACCTCCCTCCCTCTGCTGACAACCACACAGCCCTTTTTTAGGTGGCAAAAGTGAGTTATTTGGGGTAAACCTCACCCACATGAGGGTTATGCCAGGCAGACAAGTGGCTCCACTGCCCACTCTGGGGTGATAGCCTGCTCCATCACCTGGATCCCCCCAGGACACCAGTAGCTGCTGCAGATCAATCCCATTGCAAGAGCATCTCTCTGAGCTGCAGCATCTGGAAAGCATGGCAGAGATCAGGAAAGGAATTTAGGAAGCTGTGCTGACACAGGAAGGAAGGAAATACTAAGTTTTATAGTCTAAAGAGAAATCCTTCAGGGAGATAGTCCTTTGAATCATAAATAATAAATCCACATCCCACTACCAAAGCAGACACCTATGGAACTGCTTATACAGCCTTTTAAACCAAAATATTTTTGTTAGTCTGCTTTGCCTCATAGTAATGCCAAAGAGAAAGGGAGCTAGTAGACAGACAAAATGACTTGAACATGTTTTCCCTGAAGTCTGCTGGATCCTGAGAGACTTTTTTTACTTTCTAATTTAATAAAGTCTGAATTGGTAAACAGCTCCTTGAACTGATTTTTTTTCCTTTGCTGAACTTACATTCATCCTCGCTACCTATGCCTCTGATCTTGGCTTAGGATGATGGTTAATTCAGATCTGTCCAAAAAGAGATAGCTCTGTAATTGCTTATGCAAAGAAAACCTTATCTGTTTCGAGCATAAAGTCTGATGGAAGAGCAAACTTACAGTTGCAGAGGGCTAAATCTATTTTGTCCTTATTTGGTCTGGTTTAGGCTTTGTGGAGTGAAACACAGGGGGACAGTTTGTTTGTTTGTTTGTTTTTCTCTGGGAATACAGCTCTTAAAACAATTAGTCATCTTAGAGAAAATAAACAGAAATGAATATGACTGTGGAAAAGGTGTTTTTCATGCCCACATTAACTAAAACACGATTTACCTTCATCTTCTAAAAAAAAAATAGAGGAAAAAAAAATTAAAAGAGCTTTTCTTTGATTTGAAAGCTTATTGGGGCTATGAAATGCAAAGAGCTTGGGGATTTTCAGTGCTGGTGAGCCAGTCATGGGCAGGGAAGGAGAGTGCATGTGCCCAGTTAGGAAAGCTGTCTACTCCATGTGGAAATAATGCAGCCAGAAAATGGAATATGTGCAGTAGAAAATGGCTCTGGCGTGGCACTGAAACAGCACTGCATTTCAGAGTATTCATCATGAATTACAAGCAGCACACTTGCAGAGCTGACAATATTAATATTCTGACCTTAACACTCACATTAATATGCTGAGGAAACCCAGCCAGTGTTTAGAGCTTGGGTTAACCAACCCTCTTATACCTCCAGCTCCCTTACAACACAGGATCAGAGGGCTGTCAGTGATGACCAAAGCAGGGATGCCAAGAAGGTGGAAGAAGGCAAGCCATGCAGTGATCTCCCCCAGGATTGGCTGTGCCCTTTTCAGGCACACTTCTTGCTTTTTCTGGGAGAGAGCCACAGGCTGGCTCCACAGCAGGACCAGGAGAAGCATGGGCATGCCACACGTGCAACACAGAAAGCTTTGGTGCCTCAGAGCTCCACGTGCACCCTAGAATGGCTCTGTGCCTTGCACACAGCATTTAAGTGCCAGCTTAGGCTACCAGGGGGCTGGCTGGAGTACCAGGGTCACTGAAGTTGTACAATTAATCTCTGACATTGCACTAATCCAAGTGTAAGGCTGGGGTCACACCCCCCCAGCCAAACAGCCTCCCTTTTACTCTTGTGAAGCTAGCAGAACTCCCAGCAAACTCCACTCAAGGACACTAGGCACTGCTGAAAGTCTCCATGAATGGGTGGAGACCACATGAAAGGTCTCTTTATTCTTAGATATTTACATTTTCAGGGGTTATTTAAATACAATACTGAAAAAAGCACCAATTGTGCACAAGGAAAAGTGTGACAGAGAGGATCAAGCCCCCATTGTGTTAGGGGCTGTACAAATCCAAAGGAGGCACAGCTACTGTGACAAGATTCCTTGTCATTGATCTTTTGGCCTGTGGTGGCCCATGAATCCTCATTAAATGCTGTGTGTGTCATGCAGGGCTCATATTGAAAAGGATGCTACTAAATGGCAAGCAGGAAGCAACCACTGCTGAGAAAAACACCAGTTGTTTCCCCTCCACATCAGCTGATGCTCCAGGCTTGCTTGGGGAAGCCCCAGCCTGCCTAACACACAGCAGCTTCTCTTCTTTTGTAAGGTCAATATTATAGAATTTACCCTGAAAAGAAATGCTTGACTGTTTTTGGTCATTTTTAACTTCCTTAAAGTCATGTTAAAAACCTTACAATTGTTGCTTTGAGTGGCAAAGTATTTTCCTTTGAGAAAACAGAGATGAGCTCAACACTTTCCTGCTGCATTTGAAGCTTCCCAGTGAAGAAAGAAAAACTCTTGCCCCGTGACAAGGGACTCCAGGAGATGACAACTTGCCTGATCTGTGTTTTTGCTGCTCCTAGCAATCCTTTGATAATACTGTTTATTTCTGACGTGCACTGTATGGAAATACCCAAGATCCCATTAGAGAAAGCACCTGGGGCCAGACAATGCAATACAACTCATTTTTAGATAAGCACTATTCACATGAAGCAGTCCCTGGTGTCCAACAGCAGAGCATCACACACAAGTATGAGGCTGTTGAGCACCAATCTTGAAGATGCAGGGTTCCATTTCCCTACAAGAACTCTATGGAGAATGCATAACACACCAGTTATGATCTCCCATTACTTAGAGGTATGTTCAACAGTGGCAGTGGACAATCTGAATGAGAAATGGTCAGTAAAAAAACAACAGCTTCAAAATCTATCCCCTGATAATGAACAGAAATAAATGTTGTAAGATGTGGATTCAGAGAACTTGACTGAAAAAGGGGTGTTGAGGTCCAAGGGAATGTCAGTGACTGGAGGCACAGCAAGAAGATGACAGGGCTATTGATGAAAAAGAATAAATTTACCCAGAAACAAAATATATTGCATGCCCTGTGTACCCACTGATGTCTAGAATCAAGTGCCAAGTTGAAAAGAAGAGGTCCAAGAGCCTGGAAGCATGAGGCAGCTCTGAGGGGCATGCAAGGGGAGCCCAGCCTGGAGCAAGCCCCAGGAACAAGTTTGGGAGGCTCTGAAAATCCAATTCTGTTCCTCAAAAGAAATAAACCTGCCTGAAAGTCTTCTGCATGCAAAGCTCAACCTTGCAAGTCCTCTGCATAACATCTGTCTCTGCTTACAGCTTGTGTTTTACACAAGCTTTTTGGTTCTGGAGGGAAGAGTTTCTCTTGTCCCCCTGGGGTGATGTTTTTAAAAGCAAAAAAAATCACATTCGACTGCTTTATTTTAGCAAGGAAGATGAGGAGCATGTGATGGCCCACTCCCTTTTCCAATGCAGCCTTCTCTGGTGTCATTTCACTGGTTTTATGTCAAGCAAACAACAACAAAGCACAGCCTCTGCTGCCTTGGGGAGTGCTGTTGGTGCATTAACAAGAGATTAGAGACTGGTCTTGTAGTCGCTGGCAAAGGTTGGGAAAGGAGGGATAATTTTCATCCTTAATCAAGGCTATAGAATATCAGGCAAACAGGTTATGAGGCAGTGTCATCTGGGGTCTAAAACCACTTGAATTTAAATGGTGTTTGTTCTGCTCTCCTTCCACAGCCCTCTGGTGTGTGTGCACATCTGTGCCCGGGAGCAGAAGAAGGAGCCACAGGCTTTATCAAAGATGACTGGATTCAGTATTCAGTTTAAGACATTAAAAGTTCAGATGGCTTCCCAAAGGTGGCCTTTATGTGACACAATTACACTGAATCTTCCTTTTTTACTCTTGCATGACTTTCAGTGGGGAAAATCACCACTGAAAGCAACTGCAATTTTACAAGCATTATAGTCCTGGCACTGACTGTTTGCCAAGACTTTCCATTAAGTGCAGGCTCTGTCGAGTGAAAAGACTGTGTCGAGGCCAATATACACTAGGCAGATTTTCATTAAACATCTTGGTTTTTATTGCCCTGTTAGGCCAAAACCAAATAACATTGCCTCTCCTTATCAGAAGATTTAACTTGCATGCAAGTCTGCTTTGATTTTTTATTGCTAGTCCTTGTAGGAATCAGTAAGTTTTCAAGGTATTTGTAGTTGTGAACAGCAGCAGAAGGACCAGTGGAGTGTTTGGGTTGTTTCACACACTGCTGGCCTGACAGAAGAAAGAGCAGAGAGAAAGCAGCTCAGCTGGGACTGAACCCAGGACATGCAGATGCATGGATGGGAAGGTGTTAAAACTTTGGGATGGTTACAGTGGTCAGTTTTTTGGTTGTTTTTTTTTCTGCTACCTTTACTCCTATTTCTCTTTCTTTTGATTCTAATCCTTGTTTTTCAGTGGAACTCTCCAACTTGATCTCATCTTGTTCACATCATGTCCTACAAGGACAGAAACACCATCTTGTATGCCTTACTGTTAATGCCTGAGGTCTAGGTAAGAGAGTAAGGAAAGGGGGTCCTGCCAGGGCTACCAGGGCATTTTTAATGGTCACATTTGGATGTGAGAGCCCCAGGGAACTCAAACAATTTTTCCTTTTCTGTTGCAGCTGAAAAATAGGCACAAAGCAACCATTAAAGTGATAGAGGAGGAGGGAAGGATTAGTTTGAGACATCCTTGTGCCTGGTCTCCTTCTATCACAGCTATGCCACCCCTTAGTCCTTTAGAAATGTCACACTCTCCTGACTGATGCTCCACCACACCTGCAAATATCAGCCAGTGGTGTTGGAGCCTCTTTGGGATAGCCACAAGAGGGCAATAGGACCAAACCTAGCTTCTCCAGCAGAAACCAGGTAGGGGCAGAGCTCACCCCTTCAAGACACTGGGTGCATCGTGAAGGACACATGCACAGAGCTGCTCTCAGGAGACAACATGTTCCAGCTCTGCAGCCTACAGCCAGCAGGCGTGTGGAATGATAAATGCTGTCCACATATTCAAATAATTGTGTCCTTTGCCCATATGAGAAGCTGAAGTGGTGTATTCTCACCAACGCAAACCTCAGTGGGAACCTGATAAATGTTCCCTCTGTGAAAGTACACACTGAGTGGGGTTCAGCAATTAGCTGCATCAGAATAATGAAGAAAAGTGCTATTTGCATAGAACATCACTGTATTTTGCTTCTGTGATAGCCATTTAGCAATCTTCAAACAGAGACAAGTAGAGGCAGGGACAAGAGGGAAAGCTGTGCATTTACATGCTAAACACAGAGTGCTTTGAAAACAGAAAAAAAAAAACCCCAACACATAGGACTGTTGAATCCAGGTCAGCTCTGTGTGAACAATCCTTCTAATAGGCCTCATTACCAAGGGGAAAATTAGTGCTTGCTGTTGGAATTGTTATAAACGAGGGTTGTTAAAAGCTGAGTTTATTACTGTGAAGCTGGACTGCGTTTTAAAATTCTATTGAAGATTTTCCAGTTGCCTAATAATTTTATTAGGAACCACTTAAAAGATCAGCTGAAGATGTGGTAATTTCCTCATAACACAAGCAAGACTTACTCTTCAGCATGCAAAGGTACTGTGGTTTTCTATTTAAGGTTTACATAAAGCAGCCATGGAGGTTGGAGATGTTGGTAACCTCCACGTGAGAACTGACTCAGCCCAAACAACAGACAACAAGTTTTGAAAAGACCCCCCCAGAAAACGTTTGTGTGGTGAACTGTAACATCTAACAGGTTAAAGAGGACTACCAAACACTGGGGACTGTCAGTTCAGCTCAGAACTGTCTCAAATCCAGACCTAGTCACCAGAAAATAAACATCATTTGTGCCAAGCAGCCTATCTGTGATGGTCTGAGCTTCTCACAGACATGAGCCCTCACTCACAGGCTGAGCAGAAGCCAGCCCCCACCTTGGCTGAGCAGAGCAGATGCTGCTGATGGTCCCAGATGTTGCAATAGAGAAAAGTACCCAGCTTCCCAGATCAGAAGTCTATTCCTGTTGGGTTGATTTCATTCAGATTTTACAGGAAAACTGCAGAGCAGAAGGCATAGCATTGCTGCAATCTTCACTGAGCTTGCCCCAGCTCAGAGACATGCCTTGCAAAACCCTCTCCTCTGAGGAGGTCTGTGAAGAAGCACAGGCTGGAGATCACACGAGGAGCACAGACCAGAGTTCACACCAGCACAGCATTTGGGCTGCAGTGACTGGTGAGGGGATAGAGGTGATGAGCATCACCCCATGGTTGCTCATTTCCCCCAGAAAGCCTCTCCAGAGCCAGGAGAGGGGCACAGCACCAGCATCCCTGCACGGGATGAACTCCAGTCCCATGGACTTCAGCTCAGCAGCTGGGGAGGTGCTCAGCATTGGCAGCTTGGGTAAATCCACAGCTGCAAAATAGCCTGCTGTGAGGGATGTGGCAGGGACAGATGAGGAGGATTTTGGTCCTTCAGCTGCACGAAGGGGGGTCAAGACAGGCCACCAACCTCACCAGCTGTTCTCAGGGGGGAGAGCCCTGCAGCCCAGCCCAGCACACACCAAACTCCCCCTTCCATCTGCCTCCAAAATTTCCTGGAGCCCAGAGTTATGGCAGAGGTTTTGCTGCATTTCCCTCCGTGGCTGTCACATCAGCTCACGGGTAAATTGCCGTGACAATTAGGGAGAATAATGACAAGATGTGACATATGTTTCTTTTATTTCAGCACTGTTTGCTGAAAACTGGAACTAAACGGTACCAGGCAGCCTCTTCCCTGCCTCTGGAATTTCAGAGAGGGTGATTCCTAGGCATTAAACAGGCAGAAATAATTACACGTGCACAGATTAAATTAAAAACAATGAGACAAAATGCATGATTTTCTCTGTAGAGACCCTTGCTTGCAGCAACTCTGTATGTTTCAGATAAATAGAGTGGATGCTGCAAAACCTTTTGGAGGCTAATCAAAGCCTCTAACACAACAATAAAACCTGCTCACAGCTGGAGCCAAAGAGTAACATTAATATTTACTAGCCAATGAGTATATTTACAGGAAAGATAGGATTCTAAGAGTATCTTCAATATGCAATTAAGGCATACACATAGGCTGGCAGGAAAAGAAAATCAATCTTTTTATTATGTCTATGCTAACATTGCTGGCATTGGGCTAAAAATTGCAAACACACACACAAGGTTCTTGCAGTAGGGAAGGTTTTGCTGTAAACTGAATTCTTGTTTAATCAGATCTCGAAGTTAACTGTGATTTCTAAATTGTAGGACAGAAGAACAAAAACCAAAGGTTTAATCTGGGATCAACTGCTTCAACAGAGAGCTTGAGAACAGCAAAGCTTGAGAACTACAGATAGATTTCACAATGCCTGGGTAACAATAGTCCTTGATTGGTGGAAAATGGTTTGGAGAGCAAAATACATCCCTTTGAACCAGAAAAGATGAGGTTATATTCCTTCAGGTCTATAGGTGTGTTTAACACAGCAGTCAGGTGGTTTAACAAACTGGACAAAAGAATGGAGGAGCATGGATGCTCTGCACTTCTCCCCATCACAGCTTTCTCTGCATCTTCTGCAGTGCAGTGAGGGTTTTTCCAAGGAATGCTACACATCAACACAGCTGCCTTAAGGAACCAGTTACATTTATATTGCTTTTTTATCACCTGGTCTAACACAATGGTGTTGGTTGACCACACAGACCTCACTGATGTACCTGAAGGCCCAAGGTTGCACTAAACTAGAGATATTTTGCACGAGGCCACTTCACATGAGTGTGTAAACTGAGTTTATGGATCTTGTAATTCAACCAATGACAGATCAATCCATAAACATGTTTCCGTATCAAACAACAGTGCAGTAGTGCATGTGGCTTAGCTACAGTATCTTACAGTGAAATACTCTAGATATTCATTCCCATTTATTCCAAGAAGCACCTAACTCCAAGGCTGTTCTGCTTTGGAACAGATTAATCCTGTCATTTTAGGCATATTATTGTACACTAGTATGCATTTGTTAAGCACTTGCATTTCTGCTGCAGGAATATCAGTACAATATCCTGTATAGCCCAGACCAAAACAGCTGAAAGATGCAAAAAGGAAATATTGTTGGTGTTCAAAGAATGGATGATTGCTTACACCATCTTGCCTTGAAATGTTGGAACTACTAAAAAAAAAACCGAGCATCAATCTTGACAAAAATTATTGTTCAGGGTCTATCGGTCATTAGTGGTTCCTCCTGCATCCTTCAGGGCTCTGTTATCAAAATGTTATCAAAGCCATGTTGCTAATGAAGATCTTATTCTTTGTCCCTCAGAAAGAAGTTATCAAAAGGGGCAAAGGGAAATAAATATAAATATTCCATTTATTTACCTTTTTTTGATGGCTTCTCTCAGCTTGGCTAATGGCAAGTCACTAGCATCAGTTTCATGTTGCTGGAATGAGTTTCACTTGCAGGTTGTCAGAGCTGCCATATGATGGCTGCCAACACTGCAGGAGGGTATTTATTGCTTGAAAAACAACGGTTCCCACTGGATTTGGAAAACAATATAATTGCAGTATTTTACAGGGCATGAGTTTCATGAATGCCAGAGGTGACTGGCCTCTCTCCCCCACCCTCAGCATCATTTATGCTCCCCCCAGGCTAGGTCTGGGACCACTCCAAGCCAGCAATGTTCCCTGCATGACAAGCATGCTGACGCACTGAAAGAACAGCATTAATTGGCAGCTTAAGTCTAAAACCACACAAGGGAATTGCTAAGCAAGGCTGGAGGTCGGGTACAGCCACCTCTACCCTTCTGAAGCAGGGAATGACACCAAATGGCATCAGACCTGCAGACCCCAGACTGACCTGAGCACATCAGAAGGCAGTATCCTTTGGGCTTTTGTCTCCCCAAACCAGGGATGCCAGTTTGCATTCAGGGGTAAGAAATAAAAGGTAAGGCCTTGGAAGAGATTCACAGGTTTGGCTGAAGGACAAGTGACTGAGCATTCCTATAACATGAAGAGTAAAGAAAGCAAGATGTCAATCCAGTTTTTACTTTGTCCTCTCTTCTTTTCCAGCATTAATAAATGTTTACAGCAAGCCACATTTTCCAGAAAGAAATCACAAAAAAAACCCAACAAAACGAAACAAAACAACCCAGAAATAAACCCCCCAAAAAACCAAACCAAACCAAACCAAAAACACACAAAAAATATGGAAGTTGCACAAAGCACTTTTAAATGTAGCCTAAAGAACCTACCAGTGTACTTACTAATGAAGTAGGTGTTGATTGCCTTAACAGTCCCCATCCCAAAGCCTCTTGTAGGGAAAGTTGAAGGTGCTGCTTTTGGTCCTGCTTGTGGCCAGTGTTCACAGCCAAAGAGGAGAGACAGCACTAAAGCTGATAATCAGCTTTTCCTTCTGACACAGTTTGAAAAGCAAGCTGGGCAGGTGAATGTGCAGAAGAGGTTTGAATGTGCCCAGGGCTGAATTTATGCTGACACTAGGACCGGGTTGTCAGGCACAGAGCAAAAGGCATGAGCTATGCAGCCTCTGCCAACGAGCCCTGGCAGATATTTAGTTTATCCAGTGGTTTGGTTTTGGTTTTTTTTTTGTTTTTAATCAAAGCACACACCAGCTAGGAGCTTCTCCAGTGAAGGCAGCTTGCCCAAAGCCACACTTCACAAAGGTTTATCAGTTATTTTCAGAGGACACCAAAGCAGGCATTAGTAGAGGGTCAGAGGAGGTGTCACTGCTCTGACTACTGCTCAGCCAACAATCTGTGGTGGGCTGGATGCCTGGTGGTGCAGGACACTCCAATCCTGTTTATGTCCTCGCTTCTCAGGGTTTGTAGCTCTGTGATTTCTGTGACTCCACAGTGAAGTTGTTCATATCCATGCATGGCTCTTTGAGGTCGTGTCTCTAGCTAAATTGCATCCAAAAGGGGGATGGTGGGACCCCATTCTTCAAACTGACTCATCAACTCCCTCACACCTTGATTTTCCCAGGATAGAAGAAAGGTATTTTTTACCAGCTGCCTGCACATGTACAGCACTTGCCCAAACTGTATTTGGTCTCAAGATCAGCAGCCTCACAGCAAAATGTAAAAAACTGACATTTCAATTGATTGACCTGGTGAGATTTGCCAGTCTTGACTTTTATAGCTGCTCTGACTGAGTCCAAAATCCTAAGGATCCACTTTGCTCACAGAACATCTGGCTTGCAGAGCCTGTCACAGCATGCTGTGGGGGTACAACAGATTAATTTCATAGCCATTTCATTGTGCCTAATGCAGCACAAAGACAACAAAGCAGTTCAATCTAAAACACTAACTCCCAGGTTGGTACCACAGTTTTTCATAGGATTATGGCCTGGATTGGAAGGGTCCTTGTAGATTTCTGAGTTACAATCTCCCTGCTGTGCACAGGGGCACCACCACAAGTCTTTCTCCAAAGGGCTACTCTCCATCCTCTCATTACCCACTATTTGTGCTGGGGATTGCTGTGACCAACGTGCAGGACTTCTCACTTGGCCTTGTTGAATTTCACAAGGTTCACATGAGCCCAGTTCTCAAGCCTGTCAAGGTCCCTCTGGATGGCATCCCTCCATCCAGCATGTCAACCACACCACACAGCTTGGTGTCATCAGCAAACTTTCTGAGTGTGCATTCAATCCATGCCACTGACAAAGATGTTAAACATGAAATCTGGGCCACATGAGTCCATGGGGCAATTCATAATGTTGATTAAACAGTAGGACTTGTCCTCTTGGCTGTCAAATCACATACCACCCATGGTCTATTGGAATGTCCATCTGTAAAGGTCCAGGTCAGGCCACAGGCCTTAATACCATGCTTGTGAGTCACCATAAAGCACCACATCATTGAATGTCAGGCAATATTCTGGTCCCTTGGACAGTTCACAGAGAAAGGCAGGGAGGTAACCCACTGTGTACACAATGCTGACAACACTATTTCACAAAATACCTTTTCATTTTCCCTGGAAGAGCTGCTTTACATCAGGTGCTGCTGGGGTTTTCCAGTTCCTGACTGAACCAGCATTGTGCTTTGGGCCATTTGGATGTGGCTTCCAAGAAGAATCAGCTCCCTGCTGCTGCTGCTACTTAGCTTCTAAGCCTGGCACATGCAGCAGAGTCTCAGCCCATTCCTGGGACTTGTCTTCTGTTAAATTACAGATGTTTTTGCCTGTCCCCACCATCTCTGAGATGTTTCTGACATCTTCAGATAATGTTATGAAGCCTCTTTGGGCACTCGACACCTCTTCAGGGTTTATTGTTAACTAGAATTGGCTTAAAGAAAGTTTGCAGGCTGCCTTGACATGAGCCATTGCCTTGTGAAGGATACACAATTATAGCACAGTAACTATGGGACTCTGCAGAGCTTGGGCTCACTGGCCTTGTAACCCAGAAGCATTGTGCATGGGCTTTTTCCTGAAGCAATAAAGTAAGTAAAATGCCATTACCCCTGTATTATTGCTTTTAGATTCTTCACAATTGTTTCTATCTGCACATACAACCTTTCCTCACCAAGAGAAGAGGTGAGAAGAACTCTTCTTCCCAACTTAGCACATTGAAAGGATGTCCTTCTCCTGCAACCCCTGACACTGCTCCCCCAGCTTAGCTGAATATTAATTACCAGAGCATGGAACTGCTGAGCTGTGAAAGATCAAGGGGCAAAGGAAAACCAGTGGCTAAAGGTTCTGCTCTGAAAAGAGAGCTGACTTCTCCAACCTGTTGGTGTTAATTTCCCAAAGGGCATTTAAACCACATGGTCTAAGGATCCCAGCTGTTGCAGCACTGCTCTAGAAAGGGGCAGTCTCCAATATTAATGGATAAAGCCCTGCTGGTTTGCAGATCTCTTCCTCTCTAACTCTTGCACAATCACATGCACAGCACTGTAGTGCCTATTGCTATCCCAAGGCCTCCTTTTGAGATGCTCCTCACACAGCCTGCCTAATGTCAGGGTGGACAATTACCTCTGCTGATTGACATGAAGGAAGAGGGCTTCACTACAACAAAACACACTCAGCTATTCTACTCCCTTCCTAAAACAGAGCTTGTGAAGAGAGAAAGAAGGGAAGCAGAGAGAGAGGAAAAGAAGAGAGCAAGCAAGAAAGATTCTTTTCCCTTCTGTAAAACGAAAAGCTCAGCTTTCAATTTTTATGGGTTTTAGCATGAAGAACTGCACAATTCTTTTTTAAAGAAAGATATAAACTGCCATTTGATAAAAAGAAGAAGTTTGCTCTCTAGTGGCTGTATTTAAATAGCTCAAAAACACACAGGCTGCTGAAGAAAGGGAGAGTTTCAAACCAAACATGCTCAGTTCCCACTCTTTGTGCCACTGTATATTTGCTCTTCAACAATACTTAACATTGAACAACTACCTATGACTGGTGTGATTGTGCTAAGGAAAACCAAAGTATTAAGATTTAATCTCATGCAGTTTCTAGTTGGAAAAGGGAATTATTTCTGTCTCTACATGCTTCCTGATGTGGGAATGGAATGAGACGAGGTCTGAAGGGTCAACCAGCATGGGAGAACATGCTGCACAACCCAGATGTCACAGAAAGTGTACAGGGAAATCATCGTGGCAGTGACTCCTGCTGGTGGCATGTGGCCTTGGACCACATCACATCAGAACCCTGCACTAAAGCACTTCCATCCATCACAGTATTTTTGGTCTTGGACTGGCTTGTGCCACCAGACAGGATGTCATGGAATGAGGGTAGCCAAGGTCAGGAGGGGCAAGGACTTTCCCCAGATCAGGAGGAGGACCACATGCACTCCACAAGGCTCCTGCAACCATCCCCCAACCCCAGCACACCTTGCAAAGCTACACAGTCCATGTCACGATAGACAGACGTCAGGATAAAGAAGATATTTCCACATTTCTGCACATTTGCATTTCTGTACCTGGTCTTTAGCCCCAGGGATTTCAGAGCAAGAAGATCCAGTCTGATCCTAGCAGTCAGTGCCAGCCCTCTGTTCCCTATTGCAAAAATCTCCATCACAACCCCTCAGAGCACATGTAGATCCCAAATCTGAGATCAGGCATGTGCTTCTGAGAAGTGCTTTTCCCAGGGTAGTCCCACTGCCTTTATGAGCAGCAGGTTGTCTGTCTGCCATTGCTATCTCATTTCTCTGCTTATAGCTCATCTGGCAGAAGGAGACGAGTGCCACAGTGTGATGGGATTAGGCCAGAAATGATAATGAATCAGATATTCCCTATTAACAACTAAGAGGGAAAAGGTGAAAACAAAGAAAGAAACTGAAGCTACAGCCTCAGTGAAGGCCAACCCCAGCTGCTTCTTAATATTTTTTTTCAGTGCTAATATTTGATGGAAAAGCCTAGGAGACCTTATGCTTCAGCAGCCAGATGGAGACGGGGATGAGGCAGAGGAAAGCGCCAGCCGGGTCTTGAAGGCCCACTCACTTGTGAGGCCCATTCCCAGGCAGAGTAATTGCCAATCAGAAGCAAACTACTTTATAATTAAAGCATTGTATGAGCAAGGGGATGTCTGGGGCTTTGGCTTAATTGCTAGACGCAGCAAGGAAGCACAGAAGCATGAAGAGGGGGGCTCGGGCAACACTTGCTGAAATCAGGGAGGGTTTTGCCATGGAGTTACTCAAGAGCAGAGCTAGGGCAGGAGCAGAGGCAGTAGCAATCCTGCTCTGTCTTAGCCCAGCACTGCATCTACACCTCCTCCTTCCATACACCTGGGGCAGGCAGGGACACAGCCAGGCCCTTAGGGATCTCATTCCCAAAAGAGGAGCCCCACGTGTTTTGTCACCATGGATCGTGCAAGTTTGGGCCGTGCCCCGTCGTTTCTGCCGCTCTTACTCCTGGCCCACTGCCCAGCTCACTGCCTTGAGCAGCCCTTTGTGAAGCACAGGGCCCTGCAAAGTCCTCTGTTGGGAAGTTCTCTCTTGGGTCTAAATGTCTGGCCACGGCAACCCTGCTCCTCATGCTCAGGAAATCCTCTTTCTGCACCTTAAAACCAGAACGAGTGCCATGGTTATCCAATCTGTTCTCCATCAACTGGTTCATTTGGCTTCCCAGGACCAAGCCCTTCTTGAACAAAGCTGTATCTTTGCAAAATTACTTTTGTGTGAGAAGAAGAGCAGGGTGATAAGGAAAGCCCATCCCTGGGACCAAGCACTGTGTCGGGGAGAATCTCACCCCTCACAGCAGAAATTCTATTATAGGATACATTTGTTTCATTTTGGTCTTGAATCAAATAATGTCTACTCACAGTAACTATCCACACCTCAGTCATATTTCATCATTACAGCATTGCAACATTCTGGAATAATTATTTTTTTTTAAGTCTGAGGCTAGCAATACTATAGATGGAAAATGCAGAACCAGTTTTAGAAACCATTTCTGAGTTTAATCAGATCCTTGGAGATGAGGAACTGACTATGTTAGTTTCTAGGGATGTCTTTTGCTACAGCATCATTTCCTATTACAAGCTAGTCCAGAGTGGCACAACATCCGTGGGAACCAGACCCAGGTTTTGGGGCTCTTTGCAAACCCCTAACCACCTCAGTAATCACCATCCTCTTCCAAGCTCCTTTAGCACCATCTGCCAGTGTCCTCTCACACACCATCAGCTGGACCATGCAGAGCTAGGAAAGACACTATTATTCCATTCTAGAAGAGAACATCAACTCGTTCCTCTGATACAAGGTAGAAATAATATTCCTAAGCCTGGAGTTAGGTTGATGCCAAGACCTAACAAACCATGAATGTACTTGGTCTTTCCTTAGTCTGCTACTCACAAACAAAAAAGATACAGCCAATGCCAGTGAGGTTTTAAAT
>JANHGL010016343.1:0-17154 GCA_024611195.1 Ceyx melanurus
ATATAGACCAGAATATTTATATTTATATATATATATATCTATATATATCTATATCTATATATCTGCTGCAGGTAGAGCAGAAGGCCTGGCTGATGTGGAAGCAGTGAACAGAGTGAGGCTGACACTGGGGACAGGTGAGTGTAGGAGATGAAAAACAAGAGATTGAGAAGAACCAGCTGAAGAGGAAACAAGGAAAAGTCCTGACCTGAGAAATGTAATTTGGCAAGAAAATAATCAAAAGATGGGAAGGAAAGAGATGAACAGAACCGTGGAGATTAAAGAAAAAAGCATCACATGAATGAGTGTGGGGGACTGAAAGAAGAGACGTCTCAGAGAGGTTATGGATTGAAGGAATTTAACAGAAAGGATAATGGCACTGCTGCACAACAGTAATGGCAGACACAAAGTGGGAAAGGATGGACTGGATTAATCAATAAAGAACTGATGTTTTTCCAGATGAAAGCACCTACACACCTAGAATGTGCACTAATTGCCCCCTGTCAGGGCTTGGCTAAGAGAAGGATGCCAGGACCAGCAGGGACTTGGATCCCCTTTCTCCCCTGCACACCCCCAACACTTAGTGGTGCAGGGCAGCTTGTTGGTCCTGGGCACTGCACATCCACAGGCTCCATGGAAGGGCTTTCTGAACCCTCCATGCGAAACTCAGCAAGAGACAGAGTTTCTGACAAGTCCTTGTGTTAATGGTGGGGACAGGCAGTGGAATCAGCCTGCCCTCCTACGGTGGACTGCCCGGCAAGTGCTGTAGCAGGGGTGCCCAAGAAGGA
Organism: Ceyx melanurus; assembly: GCA_024611195.1. Lineage (NCBI taxonomy): Eukaryota > Metazoa > Chordata > Aves > Coraciiformes > Alcedinidae > Ceyx > Ceyx melanurus. Next base: position 786 of record JANHGL010016343.1, read on the forward strand.
CCTCTCCTTCTCATGAGCTAGGGGCCTCCCATCTAGCTTTGCACAATCTTGCTTTTACCCAGCAGAGACATCAACTCCAGCATGACTGGGCCCCTGCCACCCACAAGAGATCCCTCCCTCCATCCTTGCCCTGTTCAGGGAGGGACTTACGCGACAGACGGCTGTTGTCGGACTGGTTACTGCTCTGAGTGCTTGTGCCTGGGTCATCCCTCTGGATTTGCTGCTCCTTGCTGGCAACAATTTCTGGTTTTGGGCGCCGGCCTGCACAGAGGGGAGAAGTCACATTATAGACACGGAGACAGGTCTCAGACTTAATTTTCATTGTGATGAGCATATAAAATATTCCAAGCCATGACGCTGAGGTACATGTTCTCTGCTCTCAAGAGGCCCGGGGTTTCCCAAGCACTCAACCTGCAGGCAGGAACTAAAGCTAAAGGGGCAGGTTTGTTGAACTGTTCGTTTTCTAAAACTTTTAATTTAATTTTTTGAAACGTTGCTAGATTTCTGCCTGAGAAGGTAATCATTAGCACAAGATGAGGGCCTGAGGGGAGATGTGAGCATGCCTGCCACCATGTGGAAGGTTGCTGCAAAGGGAATGCCATTCCCCACACCTGTTGGGAGACATGAAAAGCAGCCAGGAGACAGGAGAACTTAGCGCAGACATTTGAACATCCTTTCTGTGGCAAAGACAGTTTGACATCAAGAGTACTTGGGAAGGGTCAGAGTTTCCTTTGGTGCAGGATAAGCTTTTCAGGGCAAATTAGACAAACACCTGTTGGGAACAACACCCAGAGGCTGATCCTGTCTGCAGGTGGCATGGATGGATTAAATGACCTCTTGACATCCACAACAGACCTATTTTCTACAGTTCTGCAGGTGTCCAATTGAGACAGTGAGGGAGGAAGGGACTTAGTCCAACCCAGGCAGAGAGGAAGACCTGATTTTCCCCATCCCATTTCAATCCCACCCTCTGCTTTCTGTTCTGACAGAATCACTCTAAACAGAGGGCAGATGAGTTTCCAGAGCAGAAACAGCCCCTTTGTCTTAACGCTGCTGCCTATGCCTCACGGCTGGGCTGAGACATCTTGGAGGGATCCTCCCCTACTCAGACCAAAACACCCAGGGGAAGGTTTGACCTTTACCAGTCCGGAAGGTCACCATGGCCGTCTGTCCCTCGCCGGCACAGTTGTGAGCAGCCATCTCCACCTCGTAGAGGCTCCCAGGGTCCAGCCTGGTGAGAGTCAGGCGGTGCTGTGAGGCTGGGACATCCCTCACTATCCAGCTGTCAGTGGCATTGGTGACCTGCTGAGAGATCAATGCAGGCATTGCAAAACTGGAGGCAGGCTGGGCTTCGTGCCTGTACCAGACACAGAAACTTCCATGCCAGGTTGTGTTTCATCCAGGGCTACCTTCCCTGCCCAGAGGCCAGATCCCTGCATGTCAAGGGAGGTGTTTCCAGCCTGATTTTGAAAAGCTGAAGGATTCAGGTATGAGCAGGACAAATCACAAGCACCCTGGTGTTTTCTTGACCCCAAAGGTTCACTGAGCCCCTTTCTGTCTGCTGGTCCTCTCTAGTACCACTGTCCCTCGACATGTGTAAAGCTCTGGAGCTGGCATGTGCACAAAGTGCAGCATCAGTCAGAGGCTCGAGATGCTTTGGGAGCCAAAACTCTCCCGCAGCCCAGCTGCTGAGCTGCTCATTTAGACACTGGCCATGTCCAAGGGATGAGGTATGCAGACACCACTTGGGTCATCTAGCTCCAAACTGTGACTAATGGCTTTACATCCAGCTTTATCCAGTCTCACCCCTGGCATTTTCTGGCTGAAATGAGGAATCATGTTTGATCACAGCCTTTTGCTAGGAAGAGACCATGTCCCCCAGAAAGGCTTGGAAACACTGTTTTTCGGTGATACCCTGATGCCACATGTGGGTGGGGAGGGAAGGTGGGAACTTCCTCCTCTTCCCAGCTGCAAGGATAATATTTTTGCAGGCAAACGGGCAGGACACTGAAGTGACCCAGTGCCGAAAGGAGCATTAGCAATGCAGGCAACGCAACACAACGGAAATGCCAGGACTCTGCCCTATCATTCATCTTCTCCAAGCATTTGACACTGACTGATTAATGCCTGCCTTGTTTTAATTTTATTCCCAAGCCCGTGGAGTTGTGAGGCCAGAGTGGGGAGCCCTAAAGACTGTTAATATCCAGGAAAGGAAAACAGGAATTCTTAAGAAACAAAAGGTAGCAGCTGCATGGCATCTGACTGCTTCTGCATGGCATCTGACAACTTCTACATGGCATCTGACTGCTTGCAGGCTGCTGAGATTTTAGGGGCAGCATTAAGAGCAGAGAAAAAAAGGGACATCTGCAGATATTTTTCAGAGGAGACTCAGGTCCTTGCCCAGTACAAATGTAAGCCACCCATCAGTAGGTTTTACTTTCCTTATAGCCATCTTTCACACAAAGAGCCTTTTCTTTTGTTTCTGAATTGCTTCCTTCCTTCCCTGTACACATGGTTTTCCAGTTAAGAGATGTCAAAACCAGATCATTATATAACTTGATCCTAAGGATCTCTGATAGAAAGACACTCTTTATAAACAAGTTTAAGGGTTATTTGGGACTAATTCCTTTCCACACAATCCTTAAGCATCCCAAGAAAGAGTCTCCAGCTGAGAATTTGGACTGCACTGAAAACATATTACTGCAAACTGCAGTGACCCATGGTGACTCCACTGCCCTACAGCCCCTTCCAGGTGAAGCGCTGAAAAACAAAATATGGATAAACTCCAGGCTGCAAGTTAAGCTCATGAGCAGAATTGGTGGTTACATGATACACCACTGGGGGACAAATCTCTTCTTTGTAGACAATCAGAACCAATAGTCTGGAGAGGCTTTTGACATCTTCTGGTTTTTATTTCAGCTTGCCCCATTGTGTCCTTGTGTTGGCATCTTCTGCCTTTGTTTTCAAGGGCTCTTTAAAGAGATAGTTAGCTGAAACCCTCATCTTAAGTTTTGTTAGAAAAGAAATCAAGGATGTGTAGGGTATGTAACAGCTTCCCATTACACCATATCTTCACAAAATCAAGTAATTACAGGAAAGCATATACATATCTTCACATATGAAATGAAAACTGTGCTTTGCAGTGGCTATGAAGCCAAACGTGCCAGATCTGGAAAGTACTCAACCCCAAAGCAAAACCTGCCTCTCTACTGCAACTCTCTGCATACCCAGGGGAAATACAAGCAGGAAACAGATACATTCTTATAGAGGCCTTCCAGCACTTACAGAGGGCTTATAGGAAAGATGGGGAGTGACACTTAATCAGGCAGTATAATGATAGGATAAGGGGGTAACAGTTTTAAACTGGAAGAGTGTAGATTTAGATTACAAATTGAGGAAAAAAATTCTATGCTGTGAGGATGGTGACCACCAGAAGAGGTTATCCAGAGAAGTTGTGGATGCCCCTTCTCCAGATTTGCTCAAGGCCAGGTTGGGTGAGGCTTTGAGCAACCTGATCAAAGGCTTGGCAGAAGGCACTGGATGATTTTAAGGGCCCTTCCAAATCATTCTATGAATGATTAGGGTTCTATGAAATTCAAGCCCGTTTTTTTCCCACTTATCCTCACAAAATGCAAATAGATGCTTTACACCTCAAAAGCAGTTTTTTTACCTCAACAATGTTTCACTATGTAGAGAAACTGCTGAGCTACAGCTCTGCCTGCACTCAGCCCATAGTGCTGAGAAGCACCATAGAGGGTAGGAGCCCTTGGGTCCAAGCAGGGCTCAGCCATGTGCTTATGCTGTGCCACCATCCAAGATACATGCCCAATAGTGAACTCTTTCATTTCCCAGAATAAAACTGGTGGTTGAGGACCTTTCCAGAGGATTTTGTATGGCTGTGACAGCTCTCTGCCAGCTCCTCACAGCCACAGAGCATGGGTGCTTCAGTACTGCAAAGCAGGGCAGGTACATGCAGTAGAGGGGGGCTGCTGCTCTGTCCTGCAGCCTAAGATTTTCAAGGTGTCTCCATGGCTTGTGTCAAGACAAAAGTATCACAGATCAAGTCACTGAGCAATCTGCCCCCAGGACTATCTACTTGTGTGAACACACAACTGGGAATTGGAAGCTCTTCAGACTGGAAATACACGTGTCTATGCACTTAGAGAGATGGGCACCACTACAAGCTCTTCTTGGACAGCTTGACAAACAGCCTGTACTCATCACACCTCAACAGCCTGAGCCTACAGCTGAGGACATCCCACCAACAAGTGCTGCCAGTGAGCAATGGTGCCCCTGCCCCAACGCACCTGCTCATGAGGTAAAAAGGTGCAGGGAGGCCACCAGCCCACCAGTGGAATGGTGCAGAGGAAAGATGAGAGCAGGGTGAAACCCTGATACCTTGCGATGCTTCACCACATAGAAGAGGATGGGGGCTCTGCTCTCAGGCCGAGGTCTCCACATCAGATCGTAGCTGTCTGTCTTGGACGTCCGAGGAGAGCTGAGGATGATGGGGGCCTCGGCTGGAGACACCAGTTCACTGTTGGTAGCACACTGTGGAGATGCTGCCAGCAGGGTCGTTCCAGGCTTTGGCAGTCCAGCTTTATCCAGGGGCAGCTTTGAGGCACTGTCCCTGGAAGGTGGTGTTGGAGGCTGAGCTGAGCCAAGCTGGGTGTCTCGCCCAGGGTTGAGCATAGCTCCTGAAATACAAGGCGTTGAAGCAGCGTAAATGTTTGTCCCAGTCTGTGGTGAAAGGAGAGCTGTGAGCCACTTGAACCTCTCAGAAGACCTGTGCTCTATACCCATTGCAACAGAGGTACCTTAGAGGGATCAGGTCAAGGGCAGTGCTGCCTGATGTGCCACTCATAAGGTGTGGCAACAGCCTGTTCTTCTGCTATAAACCCTAACACACCTCAATAAGGCCTCTCCAATAACAGATCTTGACCGCATGGTGCTTCCTCCCTCTTTGAAGTCCCTCCTCACAGAATCATGAAATGCTAGGGGTTGGAAGGGATCTCTAAAGATCATCTAGTCCAACCCCCCTGCCAGAGAAGCATAGACTAGAGTAGATCACACAGGTACAAGTCAGGTGGCTTTTCAAAGTCTCCAGAGATGAAGATTCCATCATCTCTTTGGGCAGCCTGTTCCACTGCCTTGTTACCCTCACAGAGAAGACATATTTCCTCATGTTGAGGTTGAAGTTGAACCTCCTGCATACTCTTACTCTGGATAAATTCAGCATGGCCTAAGCAATCAGGTGGTACCTCTGCTACCCCAGGTGAATCCACCCCCCCATCAGTGTTTATGCCCTTGCTCAGTTCAAGCTCAGAGGCAGACCTGAGCAAGTCCTGGGGTGAGGCATTACATCCAGCTGTCCTGTGCCCTTCATGAAGAGGTAGCTCAAGTATGCACACATGGTCCTGCACTTACAAGCAAAATCACTACTGTATGTTCCTACAGGGCGTTACAGAGATGCCAGGCAAAAAGCACTTGAAGAGTAGGGTAAAAGGGGGAGGAAGAGCAAGGCAGCTTGGACCCACATGAGAGGACTGCACCCCAACCTTCTGCTCCCTCTGCTCTTTCCACATGCATTGGGCTCTTGGACTGAAGAACAAAGGTGGAGAGAGAGATTTACCTGGTCGGGCTGTCCTCAGCTGCACCATGGCTTGTGCGCTGCCAACCTCGTTCTCCGCCATGCACTGGTAGATGCCATCGTCCTCAGGCCCCACGCTGGCCAGCCGCAGTGCCCGGCGGGACAGCCGCAGCCGGGGGCTGGCAGACAGGGGCACAGCGTTGCGCAGCCACACAACGGAGGGCTGGGGGTTCCCTCGCGCCTCACAGGTGAACTTGGCGCTCTGGCCCCAGGGAATGATTTGCTGGGACAGCTCCATGGTGACCTCTGGGGGTTCTGCGTGGGGAAAAAACACAGTTGCTGAGTGACACGTGGTAGGGAGCACAGCACTGTCATGGCCTTGCACCTTTCTCTCTGTAAGGGACGGGGGCAGAGTGGTGGATCCTCACCCCATCCCCAAGTCCCACTCCTTCTGTGGGGGCCCACAGAGGTCCACTTAATTGCACCTTCCCTTCAACATCCATTTGAACCACAAGGCCATCTGCCCCTCTCAAATGACATCAGTCACCTACTCTGCAAAGATTGTGCTTGTGCCAAAAGAACACGTTGTCACCTGGACAAAATGCAATCCAATAAAACACACGCTCCACCTCTCTAATGCTGGGAGAAGGGGAAGGATGCATGGTAGAAATATCTAAGGTGTAATATTCCCTTACATTTCCCACCTCATAGAGAGCTTCCCTACAGAACAAAACAAAAAGGGAAGACATCAGAGTTTCTTGCTATGGCAATGTCAAACATGTCTAAGAAGCAGCCAGACCTCCCCTGGAAAGTGTTAGAACAATCCCAGTGTCACAAATGACAAAAGAGAATCCATCATCTCTGGCCCATGATGAGATCTAGGAAGGAGGAACCACCACCTTCAAGGAAGAATTTCTCCCATTTCCTCGAAACTGGAAGCACAAGCAGGGGTTTTCATTGCATTGTGTGTTTTCCAGGAAGAGTACAGCAGCACTAGTACTGTCCCTTGAAAGCAGTGGAGAAAGTCCAAGCCCCTCCTGAAGCACGGTCTCCAGCAGCACTCACCAAACACCTGCACGTTGTAGAAGATGAACGCGGCCCCGGCCTCCCCAACGCCATTGTCAGCCGTGCAGCTGTAGGTGCCAGAGTCCTCCTCACTCGTGGAGTCAATCAGCAGGTTGCTGAGCAGGAAGCGCGTCTTGTTGTACGCGGAGACGCTGGAGCCGTCTTTGGCCCAGGTGACCCGTGGTGGGGGGATGCCACTGGCCACGCACTCCAAGATGAGGCTTTGGCCCTTGATGACAATGATGGTCTGAGCTTCAGGGGGGTAGATTATCCGGGCTGCCTCTGCTGTGGAGCCTGGTGAGGAGAGGAGGAAGAAGGAGGTGGGTGGGAAGGAAGGTGGCCGGTGGGAACACAGCCTTTGCAAAGCACAGACAGGGGTGTTGGCAGGGCTAGTGCACAGCTCCTCTGGGCTGAGACGGATAAATGGTGACACAGACCAGGATGACAGTCCTTAGGGGACCCGTGCACACAGCATAGTGTGGCTAAAGGGGTAAGGGCTTTCGCTCGCCCACCATCAAGAGCAAATCCTGAGGAGGTACAGTAATCCCAGGGCTGGAGAAGAGGTGCAGTGAAGGGAGAGCAGCTTACGTCTCACACGGAGCCTCTCGCTGGAGACCGAGGTTTTCACTTCCTGCGTCACAGGGTTGTAGGCAGCACATTTATATGTTCCTTCATCCTCTTGGCTGGCATTGACTATCTGAAGGTTCCCAGATGGCATGATAAGGTAATTGTCTGTAGAGACAGAAGAGGGCATGGCACATGGTCAGAAGATATGCTCCTACCCAGCCTCCTGGAAGATATACAGTGCCCTGAAGAAAAGGGAGACAAGTAAGAAGGGAAAAGCAACATGATAACACCAACAGCACTGAAATGACCCTTTTTGGTTCAAATACCAGGGGAAGCAATGATGCAATGACAGAAGGAACAGAGCCTCAGGTGAAGCTGGCTTGTCACAGATAGATGCAGCAGCTGGACTGAAGCTGCAAAATTCAGATGTTAAAAATTTCTCAAAAAAATCAAAGCCACCTTTACCCAGCCTGGGCTAGAAGAATGTTTCATGGACACATGGAGACACCCAATGAGAAGTGGTGCTCTGCATCACCTAATTCTGCTTCCTTTCACCTGACTGCAAGCTGGTATTACACACGGCTTCCCAGTCTCAGGCAGCAGCGGTGTCAGGGAGACCTCTCAGAGACTCTAAACTAACCTAAGCTCAGAGTGGTGGTTAATGGGACAACAGGGAGAGAGCAGGCAAAGCAAGCTACTGCTGGTAGGGAAGATTAAACTGAGGGTCCAGGGAGGTGCCACAGCAGGACAGAATCCAGACCATGACTCACCTCTGGAGGCTTCAAGCCACTCCTGCTTCACGCTGTAGCGGACCTGAGCCTTGGGGTGACTTTCGGGCAGGTCGCAGGCAATCACGGCTGTGTTCCCTTCATCCACCTCGATCACATGCTGGCCATCAAACTTGAAATCTTTGAGATCTGCAGAGAGAATGAACAATAGGACATCTGGCAGCTGGCTCAGAATCTTGGTGTTAGCTCATCCTCTGCCTGTGGACCAGGGGCTGTTTCACTGCGGTGCCAGCAGAGGACTACTCTGTCCCCAGTAGCTAGGGAAACTGGCCTGGTTTCAGAGCTCTATATTTTTAATCTTCCTCCTTCCTACAAAACGAATAACTTAAAACACAGCTTCTGGAGAAAGTGCCATGTCTGAGAAACTGGGTGTGAAAAATCCTGGCCTGAGAGTTAAAAATAAGCCAACTTACAGCAACACTGAAGGGTGGCCAAAAATGATCCTTCTGCCACTTCCTATGTCAAATGTGGCTACTGTCCTACTACTGAGAAGCTAGTTTTCTAGTCATAATTTGGGGAGCCCAGCATGCTTCAAGGGTCTACATAAGGTATGTGAATGCTGGAAGCTCCCAGCATTCCCAGAGCTGCCCTAACCTCCTCTAGCACCTGAACAATCAGTATCTCTGCTCTGGACACTCTTCTTCTCATCAAGCATCTCATGTCTGATGGCTGGTTAATCACATCACTTTGCATGTGACCAAGCAGTGCCCATGCCCCAGTTCAAAGAACAGTGACCCGCAAGTAAAAGCAGCTCCTCATCTACATGGCATAGCTGCCTACTCCCTAAAGCAGCCATGAAAGCACCCTGTCCCAGAACATGTGGTTGAGGCTCTAACCCTGGAGATATTCAAGACAAGGTTGGACAAGGCTCTGAGCAGCCTGGTCTAGTTGAGGGTATCCCTGCTCACTGCAGGGGGGCTGCACTAGATTGCCTTCGGAGGTCCCTTCTAGGCCTAGCCACTCTGTGTACCCCTACGAGGCTGTAATAGAGGGCACTCCCCTGGCAGGGCCAACACAGGCTGCAGGAGCGGAAACAGGGTCGGGGGGAAGGCGCACTTAACTTGTTTTTCTTCTTTTTCAAGGCAGGAATAGAGCTGTGATGAAAGCCTGTAGATCTGGCAGAGCTGTGAACGCTCCAGCCTGGCCCAGACAAGCTTCCTGAAGAAGAAACTGGTCCCTGCTCTCCCTGGCTATGGTGGTAAATCTTGCCAGGGCACTGCAAGCCCCAAGTTTGTCTCAGTCACTCTGTGCTGGAAGGTTTTGTGCCAGGAAAAAAGCCCTGCACATGCATTTTTACAGTGCCCTGCACCAGCCCAAGCAACCACTAGTGACAGCTGTGCATCCCACCGTCGGTCGGGAGCCACATTGTTCCATCAAGGCTCAATCCAGCCCATCTTCCCCAGGACCCAGCGCTAACTCACGTCTCCCAAGTGGCACGCTGCTAAATCCGGGCACAACCGCACTTGCTTTCCCAAACCCCACGCTAAGACAGCTCGGCACACCCGTCGGCACGGCGTGGCATGGCCACGCGCTGTCAACAGCTCCCTCGCCCCTCCAAACCCGTCCCAGGCCATGGCACCCATGACCCCGGGGCAGCCTGGAGAGCCGGGGGGAAGAGGGAGGGCTGGCGGCAGGCGGGTGGCAGGCAGCTCCCCTGGCAGCCCCAGCTGGCAAAAAAAAAAAATGCGGTTTTGTTCTCTGGGAAATGCAGCAGCGCTCCAAGAGCAAAAGACAACTCTGGCTCCAAGCTTCTCCCACCCACAGTCATGGAAAAGTGACATGAAATTTCTCAAGCAGACTTTCTGATTAAAGCAAGATCCTTTATGGAGTTTAAATAAAAACCAGCTCTCTTGGCAAGGTGGCAAGAAAGCCTCCCCGAGAGCAGCGCAGAGGGGCTGCCGGGTGGCTGCTGGGGGAGCCAGCATTCCCGGGCCCAGATCTGAGGGAAGGGGAGGAGGTTGAAAAGAAAAGGGGAGGTTTTGCAATGTCATAAAAATGATTTGCAGCGAACATGCTTAATACTTTTGGAATTTCTTGGCATCGTTCAATTAAAAAAAATAATAATAAAAAGAAGGAGTACGAGTGAACTTCAGAAATGTGATTAATCCTTTAAGACAAGCTGAGGAGGGGAGCCATGTTTCCACTGGGTATTAAAGCCAGATGAAGGTTAACTCTTAACTTGTGAAAAGCTGGCAGTGCCTCATGCCTCTCCGGCAGGGAAGGTTACTGCTGGAGAGGAGGAAGGGTTCTGGATATTTTCTCCTCTTTGCTTTTTATACTTGATCAAAGAATAAAATAGTTAAAGCTGCAGAAATGGAAAGAGGTGGAGAAGAGGTGAGAGCCCAGTGTCTGCCTGCCCACATCATGCATATTTCTCTGATCAACAAAATATAAACGAGCATCAGGAAAATTAATGTGCGCCTTGGTGGTCTGGAATCCTCACAGCCAAATGAAGATTTTGGAGCCAAGGCAGAGGCTGCAGCAATGCTGGCGGGGATCTACTCATGCACATGCACAGACCCCAAAGAAGAGAAGAGTCCCAGGAGCCTGGAAAAAGGGCAGACCCATGGCCCAGCCAGAGCAGGTGGGGGTCCCTCCTGTGCAGCCCCCCAAATGGCAGCTCAGCCTCCTGCTCTCACAGCTATGAGTGCTGCATCCCCACAGTGGGGGAGTGGGAGTCCCAGCTCTTCCTGCTTCCCCTCCCAGTCCAGCTGCTGGCGATGAGGGGTGGAGTTGTGGGTGGAGGGGCAAGGATGGAGGGAAGGGGTTCTGGGTTGGCTGGGGGAGAAGGAAAAAGGCTCTGTCAGAGAGTTAGAATGAAACTGGCAGTAGAAAGGGGAAAACCATCAGGTGGGCACAGGGACAAACTATTTTCCAATATGCAAGTGTACGAGCTTCCTGCCAAACTACTCCCTAAATTCCTGCTCCCCCTCAGCAAACAAGGCTGTTTTATTTGCCAATGAATTTTGGCCACGGGCAGCCTCAGCCACCCCACTCCCCGCTGGTACAGGCGCATACAGCCATCCACTAACACCAATGGAGGTGTGGTGAGGATCACCCCTGGCCCCCTCTGCATGTGGGATGAGCCCTCCCTCACACATCCCATTGCACTTGGCCCCAGCACAGCAAAACCACAGTCACTTTTCAACTGCACTGAGCTGAGACACCCAGCTTCATCCTGGAGGGTTTAAATGAGCCATCCCAAAAACATACCCCCCTCCAGGAAGCACAGTGCAGGGAAGGGTGGAAGAGAGGGTCAGCACCCACGAGTGGTGCAACACTTGCTCCTTTGGCTGCCTGGCTGGCAGCAGCTGTGCTCCCTTGTCTAACATGCAATTTGCACCCCAAGCCTAACTCCTGCTACAGCTTGGAGAAACCACATCCCCTCTCCACTGGTTGGGTTTTCCTTTTCATATGGCAGCACTTGGTGTGCCAGCCCATCGCCTTGTCCTTAAGAGACACGCTTGATCACAGGGGAGCAGCAAGTCCTCATCCACCAGCCACCAGCTGGGAAGTGTTGTGCATAGACAGACAGACAAAAAGAGCACTGCCTCAGCTGTGCCAGGACAACTGAGCTTATTTTTCCCCCTCTTTTCTTTCTTTTTTTTTTTTTTTCTCTTTTCTTTTTCCTCTTTTTTTCTCTTTTCTTTTTCCTCTTTTTTTCTCTTTTTTTTCCTCTTTTATTTAGAAGGAAGTGCTACCAAAGGCCATTGCTTGTGTCCATTTGTGCCCTGATCTGAGGCGTGATGGGGTGAGCCAGGGAGCGGGGAGGGTCAGGCCTGCGACTAACTGCACCGCTGTCATCAGGGAGGGAAAACAGCTGAATCCCAGGGCTGGAGGCCAAGCAACAGGGCAGGGGAGACAGACTGGATTAAATGAATGGGAGACCATAAATAACTTCAGAGAAAAAGCAATAGTAACAGAGATGTTGTCCCTCAAGGTGAAAGTCCTCTCTCCTGTAAGGAAAGGTGAGAGAAGGAAGGGAGACACCACAAGAAAGGGAATGGACACGACAGAGGTCCCCAAGCCTGGGGGCAGGCACCTTTATCTAACCTTCCCTCAGATATCAGAGCAGCCTGGGGTGACAGCTCACTCCCTTCCTGGCCAGCACCACAGGAGCCTGGGCACTGGCAATATCACCACCAGCACCTCTCACCTTGCTTGAGGAGAGGAATAAACCCCCTGGCCTCCCGCCTGCTCATGCACCCCCAAGTGCATGCCCCAGCCTCACTCCCCTATCTTGCCCCAGGGCTGTCTTCCAGCCCTTGTGCCACAGCTCCGCTGGCTCACCAAACACCACCTGTGTTTTCCTTCTCTCCCCTCCTCACGCCACCTCTGCCCTCGAGGCCAGAGCCCCCTGTGCCTGCTCAGCAAATGCTTTTCCAACACTCAGCTGCCCCCTTCTCTCTCTCTCTCTCCCTCCCTCCCTCTCCTCCGGGGAGCCGTCAGAGAAGAGGCCCAGGCGAAGGAAAATGAATGGGCCTGTCTTCAAAAAGCAGCTGCAAATTCCTGGGGGATGCCCAGCCCGACCCAGCGCAGGGTCACTGCCCATGAGGGCTGCACCCTCGGGTCCGACTTCTCCACATGCTGCCACAAAGCCAAGGGCTGCCCTGGCCAGTACCCCTGGGACACAGCCACCCTGCCTCCCTCTCATCCCCTGCCACAGGGATATACTGGAGCTGGTAGAGTTCCTTTGCTGCACTTCTCATCTATTTTTTGTTCTGTTGTTAAGTGTCATGTCTATCCAGGCCAGGCTTGCTGCTGTGGTCACTGCACTGACTTTCCACACACCCAGCTGAATGCTGGGAGGTGCACAGCTTTCACCACCTCTGTCCTTCAGCTTTGCTCTGGCTCCACACTTAAGCTCCCCTGCTGAGCTTCACCAAGAGCTCTTGACCTTCCACACCTTCTGCTGTTTTGGGACAAGCCCACAGCACCATGTCATGTCCCTGGTGGATTTATCTGACCCCACTAGAGCTGACTAAAGCCATAACTTTTTCATATAGCACCTCCCCCTAGGAGAGGGGCTGGAGCAGGGCTTCTGGCATGATGGCAACTTTACTACCTAGAAACAGGTAGAGAAAAGAGCTTTCTCATCCTTTGAAGCTCTCATCCATATGATGGCTTAGGGCCAGACTTGGAAAATGAGGAATACTCTGCCCCATCCATTCAAGCTCTCCCAGACTCCAGCCCATCACCAGCAGGCCAAAGGGCTGCCTCAGGGCCACACAGGCAGGCAGGCAGTGATGAACCAATACCTATTTGCACCAAAAAGTCACAAGCTGCCAAGGTTGAGTCTGTGATCATGGAGCACAGGTCAGCTCTGACTGGATTAATTGCCCAAATATGCCTGAAGTGCTGCTCCTTTTGTTGCTTTAAGAAATCTTCCCCTTTCTGCAAATCCCCTTCCACCTCTCAGGTATATAATAGCTATTTTATCTCCATTGGAGAATTTAAATGATAGTTTCAACCATCCCTCTGAGCCAGGGAGAAAGCGGAGATGGACTTAGTGTCATCACTGTTCCACAGATGAAAAAAAGGAGGTATCAGTCCCAAGGCTATGGTGTGGTTTCCAGCACTGCACTGTAGGTTATCTACTTGCTGACTGTCAGCAAAGCCCAAGGAGGCCCTGTGGGACCAGGCAAGCACAGCTTGGAGCACTTGAGGATGTTACCTCTGAAGAAGACGGGGAGGAAGGAGTGAAATAGCCTAAAAGTTGATTGGTGATGTTCCTTACATTCCTCAAGACCTGTAAAGACACTTTTCCCAATGAATCCAGGTCTCTTCCAAAATAAACCTGAATCTTGAAAATATTTCCACCCCCCTTCCCTGCTGCTTTCGATCACATTCTAGTTTCCCTCTCCCCCTGGGCCCCCAAAATCATTTTTGCATGGAGCTAAGTCTTTCAGAGGGTTTTCTTTCAGCCTAGCAGGTGATCTGGAAGAGACACATTAACTGCAATGCTGATCTGCCAGGGGCTTCTCTCTTACCCCTAGGACCACAGCCACCACTGAACCAGCTCAAAGCAAGGCCCTGTAGAGGAGGTCTGGAGCAGGAGTGAGAGCCTGGGGGACATCTGTTACCACACCTTTCAAGCTCTCTTCAAGGTCTCTCTGGGAAGTGGTGGCTCCTGTTATTTCAGAGCACTGCAAAGCTGCTGTTGCAAGCAGCCTCCAGCTCACAAACACGAAAACGGTTATTTGAACCCCACCAGAAGATCTCTCTCCTACACCTTCAGCCTCATGTCTTTTCTGGACTGCCCCCTCTCTTTCTTCACTCACTGACTGACAAGTCTTCCCCCTTGGGGGCTCTGTCTAGGTGCATGGGGCACAGCCTCTTCCACCCCTAGACCCCCTTGAGGGCAATGGGCCCATACAGCACAGCACAGGGATAGAGTAGTTGTTTGTTCATCCAATCTCTGGCTCCAGTTTGGCAAGTTCCATTGAATGATGCTCCTGATCTCCCCCTCAGCATTAGTGCCTTTGCCACAGCAGCGATCAAAGCAACAGGCAGCCTCCCTGGCACTTGCTATTTGGTAGTTCAAGGTGATGTGACCCCAGGAGAGGGCTGATGGACTGCTCAGTTGTGGCTTTGATTTGTCCTGAGGGACATAGTGGGACTTTCTGGTGCTCTAGGACCTGTCTTCCATCCAGCACTGATGCTGGACCGAAGCAGACAGATAGGTCAAATGGTCACTCCGTCACAGGAGACAGAGATGGCGGCAGTGGGTTGGGGCAAGGGGTGGAAAAAGAGGATCAGCCTGAGAAGGAACAGATCAGGCTAAGGAGCTGTGCACACCCTGCTCTCCTAAATGGAAACCATGCCCTTGGTAATCCCATCCACCTCTCCCCTCCTCTCCTTCCCTCTATCAGGCCACCAGCACACACAGCCCCCTTTCTGCTCTGGAATGTGTTCTCCGAAACTTAATCTCAGCACAGGGCTCAGGCCAAATCCCCCGACAGAGTCGGCCCCATGACAACCCCCTCCCGCCCTGCTTCAGAGCTCAGCAGCTCTCCCCTTACTTTCCCTCACCTCCTCCTCCCACCCAGCCTGGCCTAAACATTTCACTCCTGATTAATGTATCAGTGACAAGCCAATAGCTCTTGGCTTTAAAGCAAAGCCAGCCCCCACTTTGCACAAACATCTTCACTTGTTCATTTTCTTAAGACTTAGCCCCAAACTCTCCCTTGCCTGGAAGGCAAAGCCCTTTCCACACCCAGAGGCTCTCACTGCCAGGGGATGATCTCCTCTGCACGCACTTGCTCCACCAAAATCTGCACAGGTCCCTGGGAAGATCAGATTCTCCATTGCTTAAATGAGGGTGGTCCATACAGAGCTCCCTCATCTCCACGTAGGCCTGGGCCACTTTTTCTTAGTTATATCCAAATACAGTACTTTCTTACATTTGACCATATCATCTGGCCAAAAAAAGGTACCTATAAGAAAACTTCCACTCAAAAACATCCCATCCCCTGCTGAGATCTCCTGGTTCTGTGGCCAATGCCAGAGGGCAGCAGTGAGGAGCATGTAGGCTCAGAGATAGGAGCAAAGTCCCTCACTCAAAGCTGTGGCTCAGAACCAGTGTCTCTTTGCTGCTGCTGCAGCCACGCAGGAAGAGGACAAAACTCTGGAAACGCTGGGACCACAGCAGTGGTAATGAATACAGCCTCCTGCCCCTGAGAGATAAAAATCTCACTACCAGTGTTTTAGATACTCTACTCTCCTGTATCTGCCTCCTGTCACCTTCTGCATCTGTCTTACCAAATGAGGACAGAACTGTCTCTGCCTTCAACACCTCCATGCAACTGTTCTCTCACCATCTCCTTCACTTCAACTTTTGGCAAGGGATCTTCCCAATGGTGCACAAAAGGTCACCAGCCACTTCATGCAAGTGCTCAGGGGCACGTCCTCACCACAGCCAGACTAAACTTGAGTGTAGGCACTTCAGCTACAATTAACCCAGGGGCAACACAAAAACATGCAGATCCCACCGGAGCACAAACAGGTCAAGGGACTTCACTTGCTGTGTGTCAGGAAGGCATTAAAACTTATCACACTCTGATCCAGTGCTGGCAACAGCCCCACAGCAGCCCAGGCAGCATCAGGGGGTACTTTTTCATAACCTCCATCAAGAGCAGCTAGATAAGGCAGCATGACAGACAAGAAAACAACCATGCACACAAACTCCACTACTCAAGTAGTACTACTACTTTACCCCTGTACTCGGCACTGGTGAGGCCTCACCTTGAGTACTGTGCCCAGTTTTGGGCCCCTCACTACAAGAAGGATGTTGAGGTACTGGAACGAGTTCAGAGAAGGGCAACGAAGCTGGTGAAGGGTCTGGAGAGTTTCTCCTATG
>JANHGL010016346.1:16543-64412 GCA_024611195.1 Ceyx melanurus
CACTGGAGGTTTAGGGTAAACACAAGGAAAAACTTTTTCACAGTAAGGGTGATAGAGCTCTGGAACGGGCTGCCCAGGGAGGTTGTGGAGTCTCCATCTCTGGAGACACTTAAGACCTGCCTGGATGTGTTCCTGTGTGACTTGATCTAGGTGATCTTGCTGTGGCAGGGGGGTTGGACTAGCTGATCTTCTAGGTCCCTACCAACCCCTAACATTCTGTGATTCTGTGAACTTCATAGTTTGCATATATGTAGATTAAAATACTAGGTAGAACTAAATTTTCATTGTCCTCTTACCAATTAGAGTGTATTTTGATTTGGAGATGGACTTTGCAGCCGTATCTGTGGGAAGAGTGGAGGTTCAGATTGAAAGAAAGGAGTAGATGGAAAATCAATGAAGATACACTTTTCTTCTTGGTGACTAAAAAGTTCTGTAGTTCTTGAACACTTGTGTAACCTGTTGGTCCAAATCTGGCTATCTTATTAACAAGTTACTTTGATACAAAACTTTTCACTCTTTACATCTATGAACTGTTGTTTTATAGATGGAAAAAATTATTTTAGAGCCTATCTTTCAGAGCACACCAGTACAGATTACAAAGAATCAGTAGCTAGACTAAATAAAGGGGTTCCCTAGAGGCCTACAACTTACCTGACACAGTGACCTTACTTTCCTTGTTTATGGGACATTTTTTTAGCGACTAAATTAGGGGGACACTACTTTGTTGTGTCTCATGCTTAAATAAAAAGCTTTGGGTAAATGCCCTTCATGTGCTAGTTGAGTTGGAGTAAATTAGTCTCAAAACATTAGTCTAAGCCTTTTTTTATGTTTTGAGTGGGTTTTTCTCCCCACTTCTTTTCCTTTCTCCCTCAATTTTCAGTTTGGGAGTAGTAGTATGACCTTTGTCTTTCTTCTTCTAGAAGCTAGAAGTGTTTTGTGCTTTTTAGGACCACTACCTTTCTGGTGTTCTTTTTCCGTTATGAAAAAAAGAGAATATATTCTCTGCTCACTGTTGCCATCTTGGGGTGATGACTGGCTCAGGTTTCTGGGTGGGTGAGAAAAGTGGCACTACAAATGTGTTCAAGTAACAGGTTTTTAAAGCACAGTGTGTGGTTTTGTTGACAGTTCCTTCTATATTCAAAATATTCTTTATTTAATTCTGCTTTTCATGCTATTTCAGGAATTGTAATAACTTAGGTCTTACCAAATGTATTAGGTGGTGTACTAAAGGAGTATCTATTTGGAAGCCATTCTAAATGCAGAATTAAATATATATAGGTTTGTGGTGTTTTGGTAGAGAAAGCAATACTGAAACTTGTTTTTCCTCCCTCTTGTTGGCAGCTTTTCTTCACCAGTGGAGTGTGAGAAATAGAAACTGAACAAGATGAGTGAGCTGGAACAGTTACGGCAGGAGGCAGAGCAGCTGCGAAATCAAATCAGAGTAAGAATTGCTAATTTTTCATTATAAAGTTCCTTCTTTAAAGGAGTAAAGTGTAATACAATTTTCTATATAATTCTATATTTCTATTATCTAAATTTTTCTCATGTTTAAATTATGCAGTTTAAAATATTTTCAGAGTATTTGTTTAAAAAATCAGAAAAGTTAGGCATTGATGGATGAAATTATTCATATTTCTTGAACAAAAAATGTTGGTTTTTTTTTCTATAGTTTTATTTCTATTGAAGTTTTTTTGTGTTTTGTTACTAGGAGTATATGTCTCTCTGCAAATTTTTATTTTGGAAAAAAAAAAAAGGAACACCAAACATGTAGAGCCTAGGCATGACAGGCTGGTGTTCAGGGTATCGGGAAGGCTTGTTTCTGAGCTAACAAGTGTCTACTCTCGGTGAGCATGCCTGTGAAAGCACGGCATGTGAGGAAAACCTTCTGGGGTGGATGCCATTTCTACAAGCCCTATTTTTTTGCTTCCCGTTGAATTATTATTTTTTTCCTTGTTTGAAAATGCAGATCACCCCGTATGTGCTCATTTTTTTTGTTAGTATTACTCATTGAAGATTAAACCAGTATGATCTGGCACTCCTGAAGTCACCTTACCAGGAATCTGTTGCAACATGCTCATAAATTTCAGTGATGCAGCTTGCAGTAAAGTACAGAATTTAATAGGGATCTTCCAATTATATTTAGTTTTTCATCAAAATTTTATTTTCCTAAGCACAAATAATTTATAAATCTTATTTCCATGGAGATGTCTTAGTTGCAAACTGCTTATCATCTAAGGTTCTAGGTTTCCTGGAACACGTTGCAATGCACAGTTGCCTTTCTTAGCGCGGCATCTGCTGGCAGCAGTTTTGACGTGGCCCTCTGCTTAGTTCAGGGGACCCGTGGCTGCTCAGTAGCTCAGCCATAGTGGGAACACCCTGCATTTGTTTGTAGTCGAGTTGAACACCCTTCCTGTGTTCACTACTGAGTTGGGGGTGAATGGTGCTTTTGTGGCTACTCCTTCAGTGCCACCCAGTGAGAGCTGTGCGTCCTCTTGTTTTCACTTAGTACACACTAGTGAATGCCAAGGCGGGCACCAGTCAATGTTGTGTCACTGGGCACTCCTTCTAGCAGCTCTGCAGAGGAGTGCAACTAAATTTTAGTTTAAAGATACAGTTTTTCTTAAATTTTAAGCTTTATTATGGCATTGCACAAATAAAAGGTATACATAATTTTTCATCTCTGCCTGATGTGTAAAGACTTTGTATTACATTATGTTGGGTTGAGCCAGTTAGTCTTAATTCAGTTTTAGTGGTCACTCTCTCTGGCTTTATGCAAAACTCTGTGAAGAAAGAGGTACCAGTCAAGTAAGAGAGCTAGGCTGTGTTGCAGGAATTGGCCCTTTGTACAAAGGACTTTTTTTTGAGGCTTGAGGTCAATTTAACATTTCCCTTCTAACTGTACCACCCAAACTTGTAACTGAATCTATACATATGTAGCTGAGTAACCATGGCTATTGCTGTTGGACTCTTTAGGCAGTTGTGTTTCCTTTGTTGGATCAGAGTGCAGTGTCACGTACCTTATGATGAATTCTAACTTCAGATTAATACACAATTAAAAATCCTCCTGATGACTTAATATTCAAGAAGCTTTCTAACAAAACCATTCAGTTTCATAGTTGTATAGCTGCGTATTTATCTTGTTTAACCTATTGCACAGTTTTCTTTCTAAATAGGTGCTTTTGGGGGGATGGATATGAAGATAGATACAGTTTTTTTAAAGTTTCTAGAATATCTAGTTATGACAGTAATGATTCTGTTATGATGAGGCATATGTAGAAATGATAGTTAACATGTGAGAATTAAAATAGTCTGTTGAAACTTTGTTTTTCCTGCAACTTTCCTAATGATATGGCAAGTATTAAACAGCCTCAAGTATAGGTGTTGCTATAGCTCTTTCTTTAAGAAAAATATCTGTGTTTCTTTCAGACTGCATTCAGAATTTATGTTGAACATCTTCAACTGTTTCAGCTAAACTAAATAACTGAAGTAGTTTAAAATACAGTGTGTTTTATCCTGTGGATGAAGGAAGTCCTGAGTGCTAGAGGATTTGCTGCTTTGGTATTTTAAACCCCTCCTTATTCTAGACATCAACATTTTATAAATATTTCTGCAGTTCAGATATTTTAAAAATAAGTTGAGATGACTTAATCTCCTCTCAGGCTTGCTTTCTGTGAGGAAAGCTATAAAGGGTGGTCAAAATAAGCATGCATTATAAAAAAATTGCTACGTCAAGTAAGTCTTAAGCAAGAGCTTGAAGAATTAAGATCCTAGTCTGGATGTGTTGGTGCAGTTCCAAACTCTGAGTAAATGTTTCCTTTCCTCCTCTCACTGAGGACGTTACCATTAGTATACAGATAGAACGCTTTCATGGGGCAGGGGGCTGTGCAAACGAGTGGTGAAGGAGGACGTGCTTTGTTTGGGAGATTTCTGCATCACTGGTTACAGAAGTTGGAGGGTATTAGAAATTTCAGGGAGTTAGAGGGTCTTATGGCTCATCCTTAAATACTGCTGTCAGTAGTTTTTTCTAACTTGTGCTGTAGAGTTCCTGTCTAATTTTAAGCCAATTATTTTAATCTGTGCTTCTCAGAAGTAGTTGTTGCTATTTTTGTGTTTTGAAGAGGACAGACCAAGCTGCAGCACTGCATGCCCCAGCAGCTGTAACTGAAAACAGTTGTGCAAAATATGGCAAACTGTGCATAGTGGTGTCCACCCCTGTCAGGTGTTCCCGCTGTTCCTCTGAGACAAACAAAAGTATGTTTTCTAGGTGGGGTTGAATAATACGCAGAAAGTTTTTCGTATGCCTATAGAATATGAAATACTGAAAAACATGGAGACCTGAGCACCATCCATTCCATGAAAAGCATGAGGGTGTTGACTATTTTTTTTCCTACCTTTTGTATGAAATGCACCAGCAGCTTAAGCTTTGGTGAGCCTGCTGCCTGTTTTGCTCTCCTTTCTCTCTGAACTAAGCATGGTCATACCTGCAATGGCAAGGGTGTTGATGCAAGATCCTCATGGAGCACAAGGCTTGCTAATCATGTGTAATATGTGGTTGCTTTTTCAGATGGATTGTTTTTCCCTTGGTGCTCAGCACACCCTTAGCAAGCACATCTACACCAGGGAAGGAATGCAGGGAAGAGGGTAGGCACTGGGACTTAAGGATGTCTCCAAATGCCTTTGAATCTCATATTCTGTAGAAAGGGAGATTCAAAGGTTTCAGGAGCATGGCCTGTAAGTCCCTCTTCCTCCACTATCCCCAGCTTGTGTGCCAGTGCTTTAGATTCCTTGGACAATAAATCGTATTAGGGTGACATAAGGCATATTGTAGCATGCAAGTTGTTACAGTAAGTAACAACATGTAAATTGTTGTCTTGTGGCTTTTTGAGTGTGGCGAAGTCTAGCTTAAGAGTTATTTTTTCTCCAGACACTTTCAATTGATGCTCGGTGTTGTCTTTTAGATTCAACTTAGTCCATTCTTTTCTTTCAGGATGCAAGGAAAGCATGTAGTGACACAACTCTTGCTCAGGTATGTGTTTGAGTCTGTGTATAGTCTGTGAAAATAAAAATCCCTAAAATTTATGACTGTAACATGTTCCTGTTTAGTAACTGAAAGAATAAAGTGAAAGAAGCCTTTGGAAATACACTGTGCGTTTATACAGTTAGTGAAAACAAGATAACCCCACCAAAAAAACAAACAAAATGGCAAAACCCCTGACATCTTAATGGGTTCTGCTTCCAGTTTATCTTTTAAATACAGTGTGTTTATTATACTTAGTATATTTAGAAAGACTTAAATGAATATCTTTTACTCATCATTTGGAAACAAATGTATTTTGCATTTAAAGTTCTGCCATTGCTTGAGAGCTCACAGTTCAGTAAATATGGGAGGATTTTCTTCCATTGGTTTGAACTGAAAACTTCAAGATTTCATAACTAAAAGAGCCTCAGGATTACACAGTATTATTTAAAAACATTCTGAAGTTTCAAGTATAGCTGTTGTGAAGTGTGCTAGTTTATCTTCCATAAAATGTTTTGCTCAGTATTGCATGGACCTAATCCTGGATTGGACGCTAGTATCATTTTATTTTTTAATGTTGTGTGCCAAGACAGATTATTTTCTATCAAAGTTCAAATGTATTTGGTTATCTTGTATATTAAAAAGAGTTCTCAGTATCTCAGGTGTTTGTTTTATTTATTTTTAGATCACAACAAGTCTGGACTCAGTGGGTCGAATTCAAATGCGAACAAGGCGTACACTTAGGGGTCACTTAGCCAAAATCTATGCTATGCACTGGGGATCTGACTCAAGGTTTGTACAATTTATACTCTGAGTCTGAGGACTAGAAATTAGATTGTCAACTTCAGAATTAATACCAGATTTGGGGAGCCATATGATGTGGTGTTGGTGTCCTTATGGGGGATCACATACCATGACTGGTGGCTTGTTTTTTTTCTTCAGTTCTACTTTGCCTTTTTAAAACCAGTAACGTAATAGAGAAGCCCAGATTGAACAGAGAGGCACTTTGCTTGTTCTTGTTCAAAGACTATTTGCCTTTTCCTTCTTTTATTTTTAACTAAGTTCTTTGAGTCTATTTAGACAGTGGAGGGCAAGTGGTGAAGCATATTTTTGAACTTCTGTGATACTGTAGATAAAAAATCTTTATGGTCAAATTTTATTTAATTTAAAAAACCTCCTTTGGTACATATCAGGAAAAGTTACTTACCTTCCCAGAACCAGTTTTGCTACACTGTCTTTAGAGCAACCGGTGGTCAGATGGTAACAGTGCCTCATGTCTACTCTCTGTAATCATGTAGTCCAGAAAGAAATACATCTACAATCTAGTCTCAAAATAAGATTAACTTTCCCCTGATTTTCTTGTTTATTTTTGTGTAGCTGTATAGTTAAAATAAATGACATGAAAAATAAAAGCAGAGTGTGGAAAGATTTCATAAAATGGGTTTTCAGTAAGCTGAAGGTTTTGTCCATTGTTAATTATGAGTCCTTGTAGACACTGGATTTCATTGCTCAGGTAATGTATAGATCTTTGAAGATTGTTTCCAGCAAATGGCCCCCCAAACAAAACCAAAAACAAACAAAAATAACAAAACTAAGAAGTTTCTCAATCATTTAGTAATCACGCATTGATGTATGTCTATTCTGAGATTGCTTTTTGCGTGTTTTATATTAACATATTTTACTTTCTGTTTATATTTAGGCTACTAGTCAGTGCTTCTCAAGATGGAAAGTTAATTATTTGGGATAGTTACACAACAAATAAGGTAGAGTTATTTATAATCCATATCGGTGATTCATGCATAATTTATGTATTTGAGGGGTCTTGTGTCTATTTTTATTATGGTTTTGAGGTGAAAATTAAAAAGAAGCAGTCTTTCTAATTCAGATGTAATTTTTAAATTTTCTTTCATGATCAGCTGATTACTAGTGGTATGTTGTAGGTTGTGTCTCGGAAGTAATAGTTCTGGGTAATAACATAATATTGTCCCTCTATTTTGCTAGTGCAGTAGTTTGTAACTATTGCTTTCTGCCTGTGTGGTGTTGCTTCTGAAAGTAATTTGGTTTTAAATTGTAGAAATACACAGCCTCAGAATTTACGAGACTGCTTTGCTTTTGAGGGCAGAGAAAGGAGGAAGAAAAAAAAAGATAAAAAAGAAAGATGTTAAATGAAAAAAAAACTTAAAGAGTATAGAGCGATGATCTGCTTCTGTGAACTGTTGTGTCTCTGTAGGTACAACCGTCCCATTTTATACCTGTAATTCAGAGATGTAGAAGAATTGGACTAAGAACTGTTTAAGTTTAGAATAGCTTTGCTGTTAGCTGCTGTTATACTGAAATTCTGTAGATCTACCTGGGAGACTACTGGGATTTTTCATCCTAGTTTTTATCTGTGTAGAATGATGAAATGAGCCATAATACGCTGTAACATCAAAGTACTAAAACTTAATGATGCACAATCTACTCAGTGTGTTTACCTTCTGTATTTCATTAACTGATCTGAAGAATGTGGGTGATGGATGAAAGCTGTTGTGTGACGTAGCTCTCATCAGCTCTGTCCTTCCCCAGATGCACGCCATTCCTCTCAGATCCTCCTGGGTGATGACCTGTGCCTACGCACCTTCTGGAAACTATGTGGCCTGTGGTGGATTGGACAACATCTGCTCCATATACAACTTAAAAACCAGAGAGGGCAACGTGAGAGTGAGCCGAGAGTTGCCGGGGCACACAGGTCAGCCATACTCTTTCTTCAGCTTTGGTTGGTTTTTTATTGCACAAATTAAACAGTCTTGCTTTGAGGTGTATTGTGAACTGTGAAATTGTTTTGTTGGTTACAGTCTAGCTGTGGGAGAACTTTAATCATTGAAACTAACATAATGGTTTTGTTTTCAGGATATTTGTCCTGTTGTCGCTTTCTGGATGACAACCAAATTGTCACTAGCTCAGGAGATACCACTTGGTGAGTTCTGAGATTTTGTTGACCTTTTTTTTTTCCTCCCTCACCCCCTTTTTTTTTTTTTTCTCCTCTCTCATGCATCAATTTGTCTTTAAAACTTAAACTCTTGAGTAACACTGTGTTAACATTCTCACTTTATCTGCAGTGCTCTGTGGGATATTGAAACTGGTCAACAGACCACCACATTCACTGGGCATACTGGCGATGTGATGAGTCTTTCCCTAAGCCCAGATATGAGGACTTTTGTTTCGGGTGCCTGTGATGCCTCCTCGAAGCTTTGGGACATTCGAGATGGGATGTGCAGGCAGTCGTTCACAGGGCATGTGTCAGATATTAATGCAGTTTGTGTAAGTGATCCTTTTATGTTTCCACATGGGAAGAGTGGGAGGCTAAAAGCTATGAGTTGCATTATTACAGTCTACAGGGTTACTCTGATTAAAATAATTTCCTTTGTTAGGGCAGAGATTGTTAAATTGTGTGTAATGAAAAAGATTGTCTAATAATCTATGATCTAGTTTATTACTGAATTATTATTACTGTTATCTGTGATGCATTGAATTGTTTGTGGCATAGTTTCACTATGTTTTTGTTTAGTAACTGAGGGCTTTTTTAAAGAAGCAAAGAATGGAAGAGGGAAACAGCAGTGTGGCAATATGTTAAAGCTTGAAAATTGCAGATTAATGTGATATACTGAGAGGGAGCAAAATAACCAAGTGTCCTCATCTTAAAGTTTTTTGTTAAATTAAAGTGTACTTGATATTTTCTGTTGAAAAGAGCTTTCAAGGAAATATTCTGAAAGGCAACATTAACATCTATCATTATGTTGAAAATTCATCCCTGGAATAATTTTGTAATATTTATAAACTGGATAATACTTCCTCTCTGTCATAGTAACACTATGTTCTGATCTGCAAGATATGAGCTCTGATAAATAGAGAATGAAATCTAAGCTACATCTGTTTCTGATAAACATGAAAAATCATTTAGGCTGAGAAAATACCAAAAGCATGACCAGTAGAAAAATGCAGTTCCTATACTTAGACTTGAATCCTGAGAAGTATAGAGTTATTTTCATTCCTCTTTCAATCAATATGGCTGTTGCAAGAATGACTCTTGAATTGCAATAGATTTAGGGGTTGGTTGGTTTTTTTTGCAATGGAATTGCTTGCTTGCCATCTTTTGCCCCAGCTGAGCCCACCTGGCTGACAAGCTCAGGCTGGAACACTGTGCTGCTTCGCTCAGGCAACCTGGCCCAGGGTGCACACAGCTCTCTTGTGGCACATTTCGTAGCAGTTGTTTGCATCTCCTTCACCTCCCATCCTACCATGGGTGGGAGCTGCCTGGGGGAAATTCCCATCAATCCAGGAGTGTTGCCAGTGCTGCTGGAGGAGCAAGTGCTCCATCACATGGCTGTGCATGTGCTTTTTTGAACATGCAGATTATTACTATTATTACTTGTTAGATCTATCATAATGCCTCAGGATCTGATCACTGCAAAACAATCCCGTGATGCTGTTGACACAGTACATAAACAGTGGCTTTGGGTTTTTTTTCTGGTGTCAAACTCTTGTCTCTTAATTAAAACTTACAGTTTTTCCCCAATGGACACGCGTTTGCCACTGGGTCTGATGACGCCACTTGCCGGCTGTTTGACCTGCGCGCTGACCAGGAGCTAATGATGTACTCACATGACAACATCATCTGCGGAATCACCTCCGTAGCCTTCTCCAAGAGTGGCCGCCTTTTGCTAGCGGGTTATGACGACTTCAACTGCAATGTGTGGGATACCCTGAAGGGGGAGAGAGCAGGTGAGTGGGTGGCACTACAAAGAGACGAAACTTTCTGCTTCCTTGGCAGAAGATGGTTGTTCAAACTCTCTGCAAAATGCAGTCAGTTCATTGCCAGTGCTGCCACTGATGCGATGGACTCTTCTTGGTTCCTTTCAACTCGGTTTTCTTTTAGAACAGTATCCTTTATTTTATTGCATTTGGTTGTACCTTCTAGCTGTTACACTGTGTTACAGTTTCCTATCTAGTATATGGGGAATACGTGCTCCAGTCAGTGAAATACCTCTTTCTTGAGTATTTGCCATGATTTATTTATTGGTGTGCTGGAATCATAGAATGGCTTAGGATCGAAGGGACCTTAGAAATCATCCAGTCCAACCTCCCCACCATGGGCAGGGATGCCTCTTAACTAGACTAGGCTGCTCAAGGCCTAATCCAACCTGGCCTTGAACACCTCCAGGAAGGGGGCATCCACAAGCCCTCTGGGCAATCTATTCCAGAGTCTCAGCACCCTTGTACTGAATAACTTTTTCCTAAGATCCAGCCTAAACCTATTTTCCATCAGTTTAAAACCTCATCCTATCACTGGACACTCTTGTCAAGAGTCCCTCTCCAGCCTTCTTGTAGGATCTCTCCAGGTATTGGAAGGCAGTTATAAGGTCACCCCAGAGTCTTCTCCAGGCTGAACAACCCCAGCTCCGTCAGCCTGTTGTAGTAGCAGAGGTGCTCCAACCCCTGGATCAATTTTGTGGCCTCCTCTGGACTCATTCCAACAGATCTATGTCCCTCTTATGGTGGGGACACCAGAACTGGATGCAGTATTTGAGGTGGGGGTCTTAAAAGAGCAGGGTAAGGGGTGGAGAAACACCTCTCTTGATCTGCTGGCCACACTCATCTTGAGGCATCCTAGCATAGGGTTGGCTTCCTGAGCTGCAGGAGTGCACAATGCCAACTCATGTTTAGCTTCTTCAGTCTCTTCAGTGCTACTCTCAACCCACTCTATACCCAGTCTGTAATTGTGCCTGGGATTGGCTCATCCCGGATGCAGGTCCTTGCACTTTGACTTGCTAAACCTCAAGCAGTTTGCACTGTCCCATTCCTAAAGCTGGTCAAGGTCCCTCTGGGTGTCATCCTCTCCCTGAAGTGAGTCCACTGCACCACACAGCTTGGTATCGTTGGCAAACTTACTGAGGGTGCACTCGATGCCACTGTCCGTGTCACTGACAAAGATATTCAACAGTACTAGACCCAGAACAGATCCCTGAGGAGCTCCACTTGTCTCTGGTCTCCACCTGGACATCAAGGCATTGATCACAACTCTTTGAGTGTGACCTCCTAGCCAGTTCCTTACTCACTGAGTGGTCCATCTGTCAAGCCCGTGTCTCTCTGTCTTGGAGACAAGGATGTCATGTGTAAGAGTGTTAAATGCCTTGCACAAGTCCAGGTAGATTATGTCAGTTGCTCTTCCATATCAACCAGAGTTGTAATTCTGTCATAGAAGGCCACCAAATCAATCAGGCACAATTTGCCCTTAATGAAGCAGTGTTGGCTGTCACTGTTCACCTCATTATTTATCATGTGCCTTGGAGCAGATCTTTCTACTATCTGTACTATGATTTTACCTGGCACAGAGGTGAGGCTGAGTGGTCCATAGATCCCTGAATTTTCTTTGCTTCCCTTTGCTGAAAGATACTTGAAGATCTTGAGGCTAAGGAACAGCCTCCACAATAATATGAGGTCTACAGAAAATTTATTCACTGGAGTATATGAAATTAATTAATACAGAATTAAACATTTGCATTGACTTTTGCAGCCATCAGAGGAAGTAATTTAGATAGTAATAAGTTACAGTAGTAAGTTAAATGATGGGGCCTGGGTCAGTTCTGAGCCTTGGGTCGGCTGTTCAGGCTCCAAATACACCCTTTTCCTTAAGGGATGTGGACAGGCTGAGTTTTATCAGACCTGGGTGTGGCACCTCAAGAGAGCAGACAAGTGCAGGAATGGATGGGAGGAGGTAAAACCAAAGTGGGAGGATGCAGGGAGGAGACACTGCTTGTTGGACACTGCACATGGGGGATGTTTAACCTCCAGGGCTTGCAAAACATGGGAGAACCGAGGTAGTGCTGTACCCAGGCCATTGTTAGAAGATGCCACGTTTGATTTGATGGCTGAAATTGTGGACAGCATTGCTGAAAATGAGGAAAAAGCAGTAGAGAGCCTGGTAAGGGATGAAGAGGTCTCTAGGGTGGGAGGAAGGAGAAGTTGTGAAGGCAGAGAGTAAAGTGCAGTCTGTTTTGTGCACATATTTTTAAAAACCTCATTGTTGAGCTTTTTGATATGGCCATTGTGATGTATACAGCCCTGCAGAGTAACAACAAGGATGAGACATCTTCCCAGTGTGTCTTTTTTTTTAAGTAAATTTGAAGTCTTACCTGGGAGAGCAGAGTAACAGCTGTAGTCCTTGACATTATTAACTTGCATTGCTTCTTCTTTTCCAGGTGTCCTTGCTGGCCATGACAACCGTGTCAGCTGTTTAGGTGTTACTGATGACGGCATGGCTGTAGCTACAGGGTCTTGGGACAGTTTTCTCAGAATCTGGAATTAACTGGGAGCCAAACATGTACATTCTCCATTTGAGATCTGGAGAGATCAATGCTGCAGCCTATAGCTGTGAAATAACATTTCTACCTTGTATTTGCAGGTGAAGTTTTTCTATTCACTGATTATTACACAAAAAGGCTTTCTGTAAACTAGGAAAAAAAAATCAAGTGAAGAAATAGGGGAGGGGGGAAGAAATCAGTGACTTTTTAAAAGGGGCCAGCACGCATAATCATGGTGACCGACAAACTAAGAGCCAGTCTTTTTGTTTTTGGTGGTTTGGTTAGATTGTCCTTGAAGGGTTTTTGCTTGTGCTCAGTCTGCTAATCCTGTACACTTTTTTTTTTTCTTTTGTACATAACAGAATATACACGTTATAGCAGCCTATCATGTAACATTTGTCTGTATGTAATATGTTTGCATTTTTTAAGGAACTACATTTATAGCTTTGCTTTTAACCCAAGATGTCACTTCTGAGTTTTGTAGTGGAACTAGATTGCTGTTCTAAATGTCTTTTGTGAATTTACTGTAGATAAAGTGAAGCCAATGGTATTTGTGTGTTTTTTTATAATGGAAGGCATTTAAATTTAGTTTTAAAGGCCCTGGAGACTCCCAGTTAATACCTACCGCCTTACTCATTCACTGCTTAACCTGCTTGCCTATTTTTAATCACGGGGGGGATGTCTTCCTTCAAGCCAGTGGTTCCTGGTTCATCCATTGGCAGTCATGGCCTCCAAACATCAAGGAGTTAATGCCAGGCAGACTTTCAACAACAGGAAAAAAAAAAATTGGAATCCAGAAGTAGTGGCTGCATTCCCACTGCAGCTTTTCATGTCATCCGGGCCACACGGGCTCATGACGAAGAAGCCAAGTGAGCTGCATTGCCACTGTTGGGAGGCTGACACCTTTTCCCTGAGGGGTCAGCTCTAACTGACCAAGGTCGTTCCGGCCCCTCCTGCCCTCAGGCTGATCTGCAGCAAGCAGCAGTTGGGCGGCTGGATGTGGGAAGCAGCCTGATGACAAAGCTGGATCCCTGACCCGGGGCGACTTGGGGACATTGCAGGGGGCACCCCCTCGGAGTCAGAGCATCACCATAGCCAGAAGTGCTGGTTGTCACTTAACTGCAGTGGTGCTTCTCAGTGGAGTTGTGTAACTTACAGGGAACCAAATAACCTTCCTTGCTCGAGTGACTCCTTCAAGCTTCATACAATAAACTTACCAACTTGCTTGTTCTCCCGTGGTCACAGAGGTCTGCACTGTAGTGGCTTGTTAGATGCTAATTGTTGTGCAGCTCTGGCACTGTAAATAGACATTTCCTCTTCCTGGTTTTATTCTGATTTTTCCATCAGTTGCTTCTAAATGATAGGTTCTGATTGAGTACAGTTTAGTGGATAGAGGAAAATAAATTACTGATGCCCTTTTGAAACTACCTAAGAAGATGGCTTAACTTTTTGGTGGCTGGCAGCTATGCCTGCACTGGCAGGGGATGTTCTCTTGGGATTCGGAACATCTGGGGCCTTCTTGGAAAGGGGAACTAGGTCTGTTGGCTTCTCTTACATGACATTTTAAAGAAATGTGGATTTTTAAATTGTCAGGTTGAAGATAATGCTAATCTGCCCTCATCTGAAGTTATGGGGAGTCTGGATGTCTCTGGGTCAGGTAGTAAATATAAGTGCCCAGTATCATGTAATATACCAAAACATATTTGTGGCTGAGATTACTATTTGTCAAGTTTCTGATATTTGTAATCCCAAATTTCAGTACTTCCGGACTGTGCCTGTAAACTTGCCATGTCTGTAATAGTGAAGGTGCCAATAAATGTACCGGTCAATCACAGTAAATTCACTTTTAAAGCAAAAAAATGTGCATCTTATGTTGGAGACATATCCATTGACTGAGGGCAAGCTGTGGTGCCGGACCAAAATTACCTTATGTTGTATGTCACAGGAATTCCTTAGCATTCTGCTTAATGAGCTGCCAGCATCAAAATTAGGGAATTCTTGTTACTCTCTGAAGTGAGCAGCTCTTTGGGATCTTGCAGACTTGTTTTTTTTGTTTTTTTTTTTCAGTGGTGCACTTATTTTATTTTTTTTTTAACTCACAGCTGCCTTGAGTGAATAATTCTGGAAATTTGTTACTAAGGAATTTTAAGAAAATGTTCTTTTTCTAAAAAGAAATTAATATTTTCCACAGGAGTGTGTTTTGAACCAATTTCCTAGTCTACACCTTTGCAAAGACAGGTGCCACTTTTACATTCTGGTATTAAACCCAGTTTCTACTTGCAAAGCTCCAGAAACAATTTTACAAATGTATATATAACTTTTCTTAACAGTTCAGGTAGCCTCTTAACTGTGGCGATGGCTCATACAGGTATTACTGCAATGAATTTCACTGTCAGTGTTTGATGGGCTGTTGATTGTCTGTTGGATTCAGCTGCTTTTACAGTAAATAATACGGAATGCCAACTCCTTGCTAATGAGGTTTACACTTCCCCGCCGGGTTTTGCTGTTTGGGTGACCGATGGTTGGAGTGCCACAGGTCCCAGGGTGGCTCCTTTTGTGTCAGGGCAGTGAAGCTGGAAAAAAGCCTAAGTGCAGTTGGTAGCTGATGCATCTTGGGAACTCATAGAAAGCTTCTGCTAGATCCTGCCTAGGTGACATTTGCTGCTTAAATACTGTCCTGGATACAGTTTTCAGGGTTGTTGTGCTTTGGTTTTTTTTTTTACATTATTTTTTAAAGCCTACAGATTTAACATGTTGTTGTTATATAAGGCCAAATGATAACCTTGCAAAGTGGTATTTTCCTTTTCTAAAGGGCTGTGAGTGACCTTTCAGGATGAATGCCCTTACTAAAATGGATGTGGTTTTAATGTAAAAGCTCCAACTCCTCCTGCTACCAGGAAGGTAATAAATTGACCCTTCATAGCTTTTCCTTAAAAGGTTTGCAGCGTGGCAGGGAGCTCACGAAGATTTCGCAGCACTAGCAGATACATCTTGTCTTTAAAAGTTGGTGCCAAACTATCATCAGCGTAACTAGCTGAAGTTCATGTAACCTGTGTAATGACAGGGATGGAGGAACTCAGGTTGTTGTGCCAGAACAGTGGCAAGGTGACGCTTTCCCAGCCTCTGGTAAAAGTCAAGCGACTTTTATGGCTTGGATAGTGGAATGATGCGTAGCAAGGTTTATGATATTGAGGTACAGGTTTTTGTCAGCATTTTCTAATGCTGATTGAACTTTGCAGTAGAGAATAAACATCAGGCACGTGCCCAACTTGTGCTTGCTCCCATGTAGACTTGGACACCTGTTTTTGGGTGAAGATGCTGAGATGCTGGAAACCACAAAAAGTTTCTACATGGTATCATGCTGCTGTTACTCGCTTATTCCAGTAACACGAGCCTGTCTGGCTCCAGACCTTTTTTTTTCTTCCAAACATCGCTATCATCTGCCTTGGTAAATTGCAGATACATCATGATGTCTGGCAGAACTGATAGATCAATGTACCAGCAACAACTTACATATATACACACCACTTGGAACACAGATTAAATAGGCTTTTCGAGGAGGGTCTGACTTTGCCTTGGCAAAACTGAATTGCTCTAAGAGCTGGTCCAGTGTGCTTCTGTAATGCATGGGTTGGAGCTCCTTCGTGTAACCGCTTGTCCCACAATGAAGTTCAACATGACTTTAAGGTGAGATGAAAATATTGTCAAAACATTCCAAGAGTGCTTAGTCTTTCCTCTTTGGGGACATATGTCACCTCCACTAGGTTTAGTGCTGTGCTTTAAGATGTTGGTGAGAGTATTGGCTAATTCAACTAGTTGGTATAAATGGTCGTGTAGCAGAATGACTGATTTTTGAGATAGTATTTCCTGTAAAAGTAATTAAGCATGGGTTGATGGTGCACTTTGTATACAATAATCTGGCATGCATGCTGGTAAACTACTTCCTACACTTCAGAGGCACCACAAGCCTTTTTATCCAATTGCTGGTTATGTAAAATACATGCAGAATGTTAATGCAGTGTTGTTATGGTAAATGTGTGAACAGTGTTACTAATTGATATAACTGATAACAGATTACATGTACCTGACATTCTTATACCACACAGTATGTTTAGGTTTTAACTAATAAGGACTTTGGTGGAATAGTCTTAGATATTTCAAGCCTTTGTTTTACTTACACAATGGTGCTCTATTTGTGTTTTTCTCCTTTTTTTTTTTTTAAAAAAATCAAAATAAAAGCATCTGAACACTTATAGTACATATTACATCCAAAGGACTCCCAAACAAATGCTTCTAAACATGCTTGATTTTTATTTGCCTTTAGTTTCCAGCATTTTTCCTAAGCGAGGGTTCTTTTTTTATTTTGGTTGGGTTTGCTTTTTTTTTTTCTACTTGCTCCTGACTACTTTGGAAAACTTCAGTAATGTTACCAATTATGAAGTGATTCTGCACTGCCTTTGGATTGTGTATGTATTCAGAAACAGTCTTAAAGCTTTTATTTAAGCTATTAAAAACAAAAGCAGGGACTTGTGCCATTTGTTCTTTACCAGTGCTGTTGTAAAAAGACTTCTCTGTGAAAAAAAAAAAAATCACTTGCTATGAACTCTGTTTATAGCTTTTTTTTCCACGATGGATCTTTTTCTTTGTATTTGTATAGTGGCTCAGTGAAAGATGTTGCCATGAGTTGATATTGTAACCAATAAACAAGTGCTTTTAACCAGACTGCCTCACTTGTGAATGTGTAATTAGTGCTGCAGTAACAAGCAGCCCCTGTCATGAAAAGCAAGATTTCTTCTGTGACACAGAGTATGGATTGAACCAGCATTCCCTACCCCAACTCCTTGCTCTTTCTGATTCCCCTAGTACAGGGAGCTGAGCTGTTATGTGTCCATCTGGACAGCACAGCCTTACACTAGTCCTTCAACCCCCTTTACCTGAGGGGGGTGCTGTAGGGAGTACACTGCATGCTCTTCTGGCACAGGGAGAAGTTATTTTATCCAGCCTCATTCAAGGCCTCATTCATTCCAACAGGCATTCTGTTCTGACCAGGTGGTAAATGTAGGAGAGCTATAAGGTAGGAGGTTTTCACCTCTTATACAGCTGCAAAATAACTCACTAGACCACAGTGGTAGTATTTTTAATTTTTTTTAATAAATAACGAACACATGCAGGTAAAGTTTTTCTTGATATAATATCCATAAAGTCCTCCAGAACGAGAGCATTTATACAGAGCTGGAACTGCATATAAAGAAGGCTGGGCTGTTACTCAGCTTGGGATTTCACAGTTACCCCCCAAAACCTGGAGACTTCTCATGCACACTGCTACTGAAGGGTCTAAGAGCACCATGCTTGTGCTAGTACACTCAGAAACTGAGATACATTGTGGTGAAGTGTTCTTTGTCTTCTACTAATTAACTGCTTCTGGCATTAGATTTTATATCTATTTCCTTTGAAGATAGCCCTTATTTACTGGAAAATAGCAAGTCTCTCCATTTTAGATTTAAGATTAAATATTTCAATTACACTTCCATAAAAATATATATAAATATTCTGAAAAGATTTTTCTTCTTGAAAATAAGTTATTTTTAAAAAGTCGCATTAGAAAAAAAAAGTAGTTGTTAAATGATTGCAGATGTCAACAACAAAACCATTTTTTTAAAAAGAGCCTTGACTTCTTGAGGTGAGCAAAGGTTAAACTACTGCAACCCCAGGGACAGCTCAGGCTGTTACGACTGAAAACTCAAGCCCAGCCTCACACTGTTCTGTGAATCCAGCAGTAGGAGCCTGAAGCCTAGCCTGACACCCAAAGCTTCCCCAGCCAACATGCAAAACCAGTCAAGACCAGCTGGCTGCTGATGCAGTGGAACTTAACACACCAGCAGCTCATCCCAACAGGGGGTTATTTCACCACCTGACCCAACTGCATGCAGAACTCTTGACAGGCTGGTTGAAACAGGTTTATATTAGTTCATCAATAGCATCCCATCTAAATGTGGTAGCCAGAGGGGAAACAAGAACCTGCTGCATTCCCTTAGTGAATGCTCTGCAGCTTACTATCATCTTTTACTTCCAGTACTTTAAAAGTACTTTACTACTTTGAGGCCCAGGAAGTGCTGCCCAAGACCATTTCACTTGCTTTCAAAACAAGTCAGGAGTCCTCTCCCCTGCTCAGGTTTCTAATTCATCAAACAAAACCACACACGTGACAACAAGCAGCACTGTCCTCCAGCGCTGGCTAATTCTTATGCAACTGAAACAGGAGACAGTGGTAACTGTTATAAGCTCTCTCCCTCATGAAGTCCTGGATGCCAGGAAGCAAGACTTGCCCCTGCTAAATACTAAAGAAAACCAATAGGAATTTGAAGAGTTTAATTATCAAGTGCCCAAAGAAATTTAGTGTTCAAAGGTAATTTTTTTAACCCAAAATCTGCAAAACAAACATTAACACTCAGAGTACCACAGCTCTTCAGTTTGGTTCACCATCAGAATTTAAGTTGTATAATAATTAACAAGTGTAATCAAAGACATGTAAAGTATAAATAATTTCATGTGACTCCACAGAGGAGAAGTGTCATCTGCAAAATTTCTACTTTGTCCTACAAAGGATCACCAGGAAAGTCAGCAATGTTTTATTTATTCTTTTGAAGAAAAAGTTTTGCAAAGTGATCTAGTTCTTTCTCAAGGTGAATGGCTTTTTTTCTGTAAAGCAAACAAAAGCAATGGACTTACTTCAGTGCAGGAACATCACAAAGGCAGCAGAAACAATGTCAGTGTTTAGTTTCTCTTCCTGTGTTCCTGAAACCCATAGCACTAAAAGGTCAGAGCCTCAGGGGATGCCCATGCAGGACTCCATCAGGCAGCAGAAAGCTGCCAGACCTGCCCCACCTTTCCCCAAAAGCTGGGACAGCTCCCTCTGGGACTTCCCAGTTCCAGCCTTTCCTCCCAGTGTTTAACTTGGATGAGGTTCTGCAGTTGCATAGAGGGCATCCAGCAGCAGGGCTGCTCCTCACATAGGCTGTTTTGGGACACACCATGCCAGTGGGGCCAGACCTTGAGCCAGTTGTGGTCTTGGTCACCCAAAGCCAAGAGGCAGCTGCAGCCAGGGCAAGAACACAAAACAGGATAAGGCTGCTCCCAAGTCCCTAAACCACCAATTGCTGGAAGCTGAAAAGAAGCTTCTGGTCCAGTAGTAGTAAGCCTCTACTACTCGACTAAAAGAACAATATTGCACTGAATAACTCAACACAGTACAGTTGCTCTCCTGCTGTGAGCAAGGTGCCACCCTAATTTACCTGCAGAAGATCAGTGTTCTTGAAAAAGCCATCTCCTCCACACAACGGAGAGGCAAAGGTAAAGATGATCCAAGAAAGCACATTTTGGAGATGTGCTCATTCACCTGGGTGGAAGCATGCACTTATTTACCTTGTTTAGTTACAATTAAAGACACTGGGTATTGCTGCACTGTCCTGCACCTCTGCACCTGTGCCTACCTCATTTAAACTCAGAAGTAACATCAAGCACCAATCTCGCCGAATTAGCTCATGGCCAGTCACAAACAGACTTACCTTAGCTGCTTGGAGTCACTCTGTATGTTCTCCAGCTGATCTATTTCTTTGGAAAGCCTAGCAATTTCTGTTTCCAGATTTTTCTGGGTAATATCCACTTGCTGACAGAGCCGAGCAAAGGTAGTGACCATTTCCCTAAAGTGAAAGTTTGTAATCATGGTTTACATAAGTCTCTGCTACAAAAAGAAAATTAATACATCTTAGATGGCACTGCAATGTGCAGCAGAACACAGCAAAGCCTCCAGCTGCTCAGGGATGAAGAAGAGAAAAAAGCAGCAGAATTATAGGTTTTTGAATAAAGAAACAAAACCTTAAACATCATGTGTCTATGCCACCATCACATCTGACAATTTTTGAATGAGCATCAATAGAAGTGGGAGATGGGGCCTCTGGTGGTAACAGGGGCTGGAGCAGCCCAGTGCTCCCCTGTGTAGTGCCCTGTGCCATGCTGCGTGCCCTGCTCTTGGGGAACACGAGCACTGGCTGAGGCACCTGATGCTGCTTCCTTCCTCAGCCATTTGCTGAGTTCCAACAATCCTTCTTAAACAAAAAACCCCAAACATTACCACCCTGGACCAGCAAACAAGCTCTCCCACAGGAGAGACCTCTCCTCTCTACATCACCTCACTTGGAGCCGTGGTCTCAGTCCAGCTCTTACATGTCCTCACAGAGACACGGGGATGATTCTCTTTGTTGAAGATGAATTTTGTATTTGTAAAGTAATTCCCTGGGCTACACAGGAGAGGTGTTCTGCACCCTGGTGGTTAGAGGGCTCATTTCACATGCTAATTCTCTGAAATAAATAATTTAATCCGAACAAACTATTTCAACAGGAGAGGCCGAGGGAGACAATCACTGAGACAATTGTTTTCAGAGACAGGTGGAAAATTAACGTGAAAGAGACAAAAAAAGCCCAAAAACAAACCAACCAACCAAAAAAACAGTTCAAAAGGCTCTGCAGTGCAGAAGAACCAGGACTGCTTGCTTAGAAACCACCTGTACCAACCCTTGAGACTCAACACCATTAAAGGGGCTAATTCAACACAACTTTCATCCCCCACTAGAACTGAGCCAACTCCCACATTTTCATAGCAAGGAGCTGGACCAAGACTCTACATATTACAACTGACTCTTGCACATACCCACACAGACCTTTGAAACTCCCTCAATTAAAGTGCCAAGGGACACTAGATCTGCATTTCCACACCGTGCACAGACAGTCCCCGCTGCCGGGGGGACACCACAGCATTAGGCTGACAGGTGAGGGGACATACCAGTGTTATACTTACTGTTGCACCTGATGGCTACAATTAGCACTTGTAACATTGACGATCATTTGCAGCTTTTCAGTAGCATAGTTGACAAACTGCTGTTTAAAGGCTCTCTCTTTTGCTTTAGTTGTCCAGGTTAGTCTCTCATAAAGATACAACAGCCCGTACATACTTAGGGAAACAGAGATGAGTTTCCAGCCCACTGTTCTCCAAATCTGAAAAACAGGATTAGCCTAACTAAGCTGCCCCTACAGAATAAAATCTAATTCCACCCATTTAAAAAAAATCATCTTCGTGGCCCTTCCACATCAATAGTTAAAGAAAATATATTATTTCCATGTTATTATTGCAGAGCAACGCAGCTCTATTCGAAGGAGCTGGCACCCCAGTGGCATGAACATGCAGGGTACAGAAGCCTTGGTGCTTTTTCATGAAGAACTGAATGAGGCACCATTGAATCACCCCTTAAATCTGAAACTGAGCACAGACAGTCAGCATAGAGAATTAGACTCATTATCTCACTACAAACTGACAGCAGGTAGGTAGCCAGTGTACTACCTGTGCTCATCCACCCAGTGTTAAGTCCATTACACGCTGGGGTAATTATGTGCAGTGTATTATGGACCAGCTTAGTCTTTGTCCCCACTTCCAGAGCAGTGAACGTTGCTAATGGTACTTGCCACTCCTCCAGCAATGATGATGCTCACAGAGGTCCCAGAAGTCAGTGAAGCTAAACTCATTACCAAAGGAACCATAAAATCATTGTGCGACAGGCTCTCGGGAGTCGTGGCAGGAAGGCCGGGAGCAGCAGCAGCAGATGGGGTGGTAGCTAAAGGACGAGGGATCTATAAGAGTGGAATATGGCAGCCTGAGTGAAAGGCAGCACAGAATTACACAGCAGAATGATGTTATTTTCTTATATTCAGGGTTTGATTTACTTTAAGAAAACACATTCAGCACAGAAATGTGAACAATGCTCCTGAGGAGCATGGGAAGTTTTGACAGTTCCTTGCCCAGCAGAGGGGCTGGGTTAGAATAAGGGTTCTACAACAGGACCGGCTCTGCCATAAGGATCCAAAGTTACAAATTAAAAGGTTACCCAAAAGTTTCAACCTGAAGAAAAACAAAACCTGGGTAAAAGCTGCATGTGTTTCATTCTAACCCCAAATATAATCCAATAAAATCAATCCTTGCCAAAAATACTTCACACAAAGGGACTAGGGTAAAGTAGCAGCAAGCATGTAAACAATAGGGACAAATACTGTAAAAATCAATACATTCTCACTAAGGTAAAACAAGGCACTTAACTTTGGACTAAAGTCCAAGGCACTTACTTGGATGTTTGGATCTGCCAGTGACAACAGGACTTTCTGAGCCTGTTTAGGACCCAAGAAACGGTTCACAAGTGAAGTCCATCCCAAGGAAAAATGGAACATGATATCCTCTTGAAAATCTGCACACAGACTATGACAGTTTAGATCATAGCTAAGGTCAAACCTCCTACACGGAATTAGCAAGTGGAGCTGATTCTGAGCATCAGAAGGCAACAGTGGTTTCAGATTTTCTAGAAATAAAACAGAGTAGTAAAATGAGAGTTAACATTAAAAGCTTTACAGCATATTCACAAATACCATCGCTGCTGAGCCCCTTCGTGAACTACAAGAATCTAAACGGACCTATTTATTTACTTATTTGTAAAACTGTTGGGCATTTTAACAGCTCTGACCAGAGCAGACCAGGCATTTAGTTGCTCTAGTAGAAGAATGCAAAATGAACTCCCAGAGAAAGCACTGTGTGAAAAAAAAATGGTTAAACTAACTGAAAGACCTTTATCAATGGTCAAAAAGACAAAGATGGAGTAAGAAAAAGTTGGTTTATCCAGAAGTTATGTGGTACCACACAGGAAAGGCAACATTATTGCTTAAGATGGCAAAAAGCCTCACCTAATTCCATGATCTTGCTCTGAAATACCAGAAACTGATCAGAAGATCCACATGGATATACACGAAGTATGCATATGTATAAAGTCACTACTTCTTAAAACAAAAACAAAAACAACCCAAACAAAACAAAAACCCCACAAAAACTTTGAGAAATTACCTCACTCTCTGAATCTGGAGGGACCCCAGAAGGGGATTATAGTACAGAACCTTTATTGAATGATTAGTGTATTACATATATCTGTTGTGAAAGCCACAAGGTAAACTGAGTTTATAAAAGGATTAGGCAAGTTCCCAGAGGACAGATCCATTACTACTCACTTAAACAGATGTGGTATCTTGTCTCAGAAGTCCCTAAACTGGGGATGATTCACTGCATTTAATCTGGTTCATAATTCTCCTCCACAAGCATCAGTTACTGGTTAATTTCAGAGACGGGCTACAAAACTGACTGGACACTCAATCTTGATCTACAATGCATTTCCTTAATTGTTTTAATAGTGTTAAGGTTAACTTATACTAGGAAAGAATTATTTTAAAAGCTAGTTTTCTTAAATTGTTTCCCTCTAAACAAAAGGTCTGAACATTCCTCATTCCTCATCTTACCAATCATCTCCTGCTGCGACTGATGCATTGACTTATTGACTTCACTGGAGCAACGATCTGCCAGGTTCCTTCCCAAACCATCTTCAATATGTTTGTTCAGTTCCTCAGGTTTTATAAAGAACATATATATGCTTATCAGTTTTTATTTAGCTTATCAATTACATTATACAGAGCAGAGATAAGTTAAAAACTAAGCATTGTTATTTACAGTGGGAAGAAAAGAATGTTACCATGGAAATATCATGCTTTTAAATTAGGCAGAGTGACTGAAAACCTTATTAAAGTGACACAGGAAAGACTGCTCCAGGACCATATAATCATTAAAAGGCATTTTCAATAAAGTGACCCTGAAAAGAACAGCACTGCCACACCACCCTGCAAAGCCTTGCTTGTGTCCTTTATGGGAGTCATTTTCCTTGCTCTGCACAAACTGATCACATCAGCTCCCATGGAGATCTGCTCTGGACATGTGGCAGAGCCAGGACAGTATAGACTGTCCTGAAAATGCTCCCAGCTCACCAACCAGGATGTAACAGGTGGGAGGCAGAGCAGTCATGCACTAGCAGCAAAGTCTGAGCATGAGAGGCAAACACAAATGTACCCTCCTTTAAAATACTAAAGTTGGAGGAAGAACTTATAGTCATTTAATAAAAGCTGCCTTTTTTTTTCTTGGGAGAAAAAAAAAACCAAAACCAAAACCAACAAAAAAACCCCCAACAAAAACAAAAAAAAAGAAAGAAAACCAACATGGTAGGGTATTTGAAAGCTCATTTTATTTTTGGATCTATTTCAGTTTAAGAGTAGTGAAAATTGTTTATGTAAGGTCTCTATTTACCAGAGGTGAAAACTATAAATTAGGACAAGTTTCAGTAACCACTTTAATAAGACAGTTGAAGCAAAAAAAAAAAAAAAAAGAAAAAAATTCCAAAAACAAAGCAGAAAGTATTTTCAACTTTTTCCTATTTTTAAGTAGAGCTATGCTTGTCTCAGAAAGCAAAAATTCTGCAATTCTTTAACGTGTCCAATACAACACTATGCAAATTATAAAAATACAGAAGTAGAAATTAAAGGGAAGACAAAGAAGAGCCCAGTTTCAAACCATGCAAGGAAACTTACTGCCTTATAGAGCTTCAACACTTGAGGAGAAGGGTAAAAATCTGAGCAAAATTCATCAACTAAAACCGAAAGTCGGCAAATCTCATCAGTCATGGCAGAGGAGACCTGGAAAAACGTAGTAAAGAAATTATGTTTCTCCCACCTTTTCAGCCAGAGTGAAAAGAAACACACTGCATTCAGTCATTTAATGTAACTGTAATTAATTACCTAATAGTGAGGAAGCATTGCCAGTTGGAATGGTTTGGGGTTGTTTTTTAAATATTGGAAAAAGAACACACTAGACATTTCAAATCACAGATGTGCTTCATTAGACGGGTGGGCACCTACAGGTGCTGCCTTACAGAAGGGACAACATTTGAATCAGGGAAATTTTCACACTGACATTACTCACTTTATTTTCTACTTCCTCAGTAACACGTTTGATTTTTTCTTTAGTATCTTTTGTCAAAATGTTCAGCTGATTTCGCACAAAGTCCAACCTGTCCCGCTGATCCTCTCGCTGTTCCATTGAAAGGACTCTAACACAGCAGAAAGGAAATCACCATCACCATCAGATCTCGCAGTAACGGAACAAGCACTCTGACAAGGCATAGGCCAGCTAGCTGAGGGTTCACTGAGCGGCCAAGGAGAATGCAGGGTGACCCTGGCTGCCACAGGTAAAGGCATTGCTGCAGGAGGACTGCAGTACAGGCCCAACAGATCAAACTCAGATTAATGGGTTTTGATATATTTACAAAAACAGCGTTTGCACTTGGAATTGTTATCACTGCACATAATTACAACTAAAAGGGCCTGTAATACTTAGTTTATCCATATTTAAAAATATATATTAAAAAAAAGGAAAAAGGATAAATATGATCAAACTGTCATACTGCTGTGCATGAGCACCACTCCACTGTTCCCTAACAGTGACATGGATCTGACAGCCCTGCAAAGCACAGGGGAGGTGGCAGAAACCAAGCTGGCCACAAACAGCTCTCTTCAGAAGTCCTCAAATAAAAACTGCTTAAAATCTAAAGCAGTTGTATCTTGAAGGGCCATCAGAAACCTCAAAAGGCAATTGAGATTGAGAGGTCACTACAGAGGTTTTGGCAGGTCAGCTGACAGAAAGAAGTAGAATATCAGGATATTTTTATACCATGTTTTCAGAAGATTGGCAACTTGAGACAAATTAGTATGTAAAGCTGTTGTATTCAGGGAGATGAGTATGTCTGACAGGCACAGTGGAATGTTGAAACACAGACACACTATTCACAGACATAGGAAGGAGATGGCTGGAAAAGATTAAATGTGACAGCAAGTTCACTGTGTACAAGACAGACTGCAACAAAAGTGAAGACAAAAAATATATATGCAAAGCTCAAAAAGATATGAAAGTATCAGAATAGAAGAGCTGCTATCACGAGGACTAAATCCTAAAAAACGATTATGTGGGGAGAGAATAAAGATATTTAAGGACACCATCTGTAAAGAGGCAGAGGCCAAGTCTCTCTGATAGCTTGGGCTCTTCTCATCCCTTACAGTATTCTCAACACTTGAAAATTAAAGTGTCTTCATCCTCCCATTTATTTTCTCAGTGTTACTGTTAAGAAAATAATTAAGGCCCAAAGATCATCTCTGAAAGGCTGGATATAGCTAGAAAAATGGAAAAATGTCAGTATTTTTGAAAAAAATATTTGAAGAACCACAGACTGGCTTTGTACCTGTAAGTCAGTAACAAAAAGTAACAAACTAATCCAACATCCCTACAAAGAAGTTGCTGAACAAGTACATGACTGGAGTGGTGCAAGTGAACAGCAGTAACTGACACACCAGAGAAATTCTCCATTTCTTACCACTTGAGAAAAGTGAACTTTAAAATCCACAATGGCCTAAGAAAATCACTAGCACAGAAATGGATCTTCAGAGGCCCTTGGGTAAAGCAAAGCCAATCAGCCCTCCAACCAACCTACCTTTTCTCTGCTGCTGCTACATTTATGGCATCCATAATGTTTTTCACAGTATCTATTATCTGTTTAGCTCTGATAGTGTGCTGTTCAAACTTGGTTTTCACGGCTGACTGCGAGATACACTCCTGCGAGGGGCCCAAGCCACAACACATTACTGCAATTCCATGCCAACACATACAGGAATTTCACTGTTAGAAAGCATATGCTGCTAATTGTATCATGAACTTAAATCAAGGGGAAATAAAAA
The DNA here is from genome assembly GCA_024611195.1 of Ceyx melanurus. Classification (NCBI taxonomy): domain Eukaryota; kingdom Metazoa; phylum Chordata; class Aves; order Coraciiformes; family Alcedinidae; genus Ceyx; species Ceyx melanurus. The sequence continues at coordinate 43,595 of JANHGL010016346.1, forward strand.
GGGAGAAAGGATAGAGAAATTAAAAGACAACAGAACTGAAATCTCAAATGAGTCTATAGCAGCAGACCTTTACCTTCATGTTCATTCACAGTAATGTGCATAGGTTTATCTTCTTTTCAAACAAATTAACAGTGTGAAGAAAAATGAAAAGCCAAACAAATAAGATAAAACTAACTCTTCAGGAAGTTTTCCAAACTAACTCTTGGGAATTATAAATGTTTAACATGAATGCTAGGAATATTGCTTGCCTTGAGTTTTCTTGCAATGCATGTTTTTACTTTCCAGAAGCACTTCTGTCAATAAAATCTGACATGCTTATGTCAGTACTAACCATCCAGGAACAAAATATACAACTTAGAATAGGAAACAAGGATTATCTCACAGGATAAATAAAAACCCCAAACAGTTATGTACTCCTTAAAATATTAGCTTATTTACAGATTACTGAAGTGTTAAATGAGTAGAGAATGCTCTAAAGATCCAATTTCTAACCTGGCTTCAATCTTGGCTGTTGTGCAGTGATTCAAAAACTACAGGACACTAGCTGAAGAGACACACAAACGTTCAATTTGAGCAAAAGTAAATAATTTGTTAAAAGCTGTAAATTAAGGCTGACTTTTTTTCAAGCCACTGCACATCCTGAGTTACGTAGCCAATTAAATACTGGCAGTCAGAATTCAACCTGCACTAAATCATCGCAAAGTAGCAACATCTTTCTGTTTGAGGGGAAGAAAGCAAGCAGCTAGTTTCCTTCTACCACATTTATGGGGTTTTAAAAAAATTGTGCATCTAGGGATGCACCTTTCATAGCACAAACAGGTTTAGGTTGCTTTTGGAAGACTTGACTACATTCTTAGCACATGGTCTCATTACTGATGTCAGCTGTGTAAAAATAATAGATCAAACCAAAATAAATAAAATTGGTAAATTTCCTCGATGAAGCAGATCTAGAAATCAGCAATGAAAGGCCAGAGTTTCATAAATATCAGCACATTGTAAGAGCTAGACTAGACACAAAGAGTCTTCCCAACGTTAGTGTGCAGTAGGTAAGGGGATGACAGTCACTCACAACACAACCAGAAAATCCAAGTTAGAGCACTAGGAAAAACACAAAGGTGTAGTTAAAATGACTGGGAAAGTAAGAGGGGGACAGCAGCAACTTTGCTGTTAGTCTGCAAATAAGTATTTATTGAAACAAAGTGAAAGGTAAGTTTACTTAATAGTGTAACCAAAACCAGTTATCTTCCAGCCCACTTCCAGTATAGCAAGACTGTTTTTAAGAGCACAGCTTATGACATTCCTGTGCAGTGTTAGAGAAGGACTCCGCAGCACCACAGTAATTTGGGCTCTCTTATGGACGCCAGTTTACAGCCAGAATCAGTACTCCACCAGCCTCCCTCCTCCCCACACTCTTTCATACTGTCATGCTCCTCCCTGATGTGATCACCCCCCTGGTCAAAGCTGCTCATTACGATTCCAGGATGAAGCATGAATGAGCCCAGACATGCTATGGAATCCACCCTCACTGCTGGGAGCTGGAAGGTTTGGAACAAATGAAGCAGATTACAGAAAAGAAGAAAAAAGGTGTTTTAAGGCCATTCAGTGCTGTCACAGAAATTTGTTTCTGTCCCTGCCTCTGTCCAATAAATTCATCATGGTGGTGACCTTATGATAGATGCTTCTCTTGAGACTGTGACATCTGATTTACAGATGTGCTGAGCACTGACAGCATCACATAATTTAATAAGTCATACATTCATCTCAACCTTGAAATGAAGTGGTTGAGTGCTTAACTGTAATTATAAGAGATTTTGTCAAAAAAGCTTTGGGAACATATGTTAAAGAACAATAATTGATTTAGAAACTTAATTGCCGCTTTTCTCCTGCTGGCTGGAAGTTTTCTACTATAATTCCAAGGACAAAAACTACACACAAAAATGCCTGTTTGGCTACAACTAGTGACAAAAACAAGGAATTTCATGCGCCTTGGGGACTCAGGCTCTGTCAGTATTCCAAGTCAATTGTTTCAATAACTCTGTCATCTATCAGAAGAATGTGGACAAGGATTAAATGTAAACTTTAGTCTGACATTTTTCAAGATTGACTTAAGGTACTATTTTAATACCTTTCTGATATACACATTTAACTGTATAAGTTAGTTTAGGTAAGGTCAAATGGGCTTGTTGTAATGAGCTAAGACTTCTCAGAGGCAGTTTGATTTTTTTGAGACATACCAAACAATGAATTAGTGATTGAAGTAAGTCAAAAGAAGTCTTGATCATTTGTTGTATAAAAACTCCAATCATATCGTTCAGGTTTCACGCATGAAATAAGCCAATACATCCCACATAAAACCATCCAGGCATATCTAAAAAGGCTACTTAAAATACCCAAGAAAGGCTTTAATTAATTAGTAAAATTTTAACTATGAATATAAGCAAACTGAAGGTGAAGGACAGATTCTGGACAGCAACAAGGATGCAGAAATATCGTTACTGTTCAGAGTATTAAATCTAAGAGGTAGACAATGGTGATTATTTCAAAACTCTGCCTTTAAAAACACTAGTAAATATTTAGGTTTACATTGGTGAAACAGAATTTGTCACTGCTTGTGTCTTGAATTAGAATAGTTAATTACAAAGCTAAAACTTCAGAACATACAAAGTTTTCCTATACAGCAGACATTTCACCAGCTCACGGTGCTAAGTAAAATACTCCTTTCTAAGAGCATCATCTCTCTTTATATAGACTAGACTCATACTGAGGTCTCTAAACATGAGCTAAGAGTTCAGTTTTGGTCCCTTCCCTCACTGAGCAATACTTTTTCCAACAACTGCCTGCTATTCAAGGTGATAACAGATGAGCCAAGCCTGCAGATAAGGCAAAGCTGTCACATGGCTTGAATACCTTACACTCCTCCATTTATTAAGATGGCTAATGCTCCGTAAAATTAAGCTAAGCACAAGCAAAAGGTACCTTTTGCATTAAAAAAAAAAGCAGTCTAAAACTCCAACATCATAAATACCTCAAATATCTGCTCAAAATGTTGAAACTCCTGCAACCTTGTCTGAAATCCATCAGCAAGGGCTCCACCTGTGAAACATAACAGCCCATGAGGGAGTAATACCTCAGCAGCGGCTCTAGCTTAATTTTTGTTGATCAGGTTTCATGGTATTTTTCTGTATTTGAGGAAAAAGCAAGAGTTCCTACACACCACCCTCTGGCATTCCTTGGGCCTTCTGCCTCCTGGCACTCAGCACTTCTTTTGCTGAAACAAAAAAGATGCGATTCCTTGCTTCAACAGGGTCAATAACTTTGAGCTCATCAACTAGAAAAGTCAGACAGCGCTCCATGTGCTGCCTACGCACCTGAAGAAGAGATGAAAAGCTTGTGAGAAAAAATGCACAAACTGAATTGTCATCAAATAAGAAAATCTGAGTCAGAAACACATGCTGGACAACCATCTTAGATAGCAGGTACCTTCTAATTTTACTGATGCAGCAACTGTTTTTAACCATTTAAATAGCCCTGGAAGCAACAATATTTTATTCCACAAGTGCCTGTATTTAAGTAAGCAAGATGCTGTTGGAAAGCTCTGAAGAGTGCACCAAACTGCTACCATTAATGTTGGACTTGGCCAGGCATACACCTATAATCTGTACCCTCAGACTGCATTACCATGGCAGAAATAAAAGGTAATGCAAATAAGATTTAAATCAAGCTTAACTTGGAGAAAAAAAGGTTCTAAATCTTCTCACTGTATTACCTCCCTCCATATATTGTAGTCTGAATTGCAGGCTGCCTTTTGCTCTGAACAAGGGGTAATTTTTTTCCATTTTCTGACCAAGTAACTTACCATTTTTTTAATAATACAAAGCTGGTGTTTTCATATTAATAACTGTTATTACCTATGCATGTGGAGACTCTTCCTTTTATATATAGATATATATGTATTTTTTAAAGAACATTAAGTCACTCACATCTTCCATATATTCTGGTTCTGATGCAGAGGCATCCCATCTATTATTCAAGATGAAGATGTTTGGCTTGGAAAGTCGCTCATTGACTTTATGGAAAAAATGTTTTTCCTAAGAATTAAAGCACAAACAGAAAATTCCCCAGACATCCAAATGAGAGTCATGCATTCTTCTCCTTGTATTCCAAAATTAATCCAGCATTTTAAAAGTTAAGAATTCATTAGCATGAAAAAACACAGGTATCCAATACCAAAAAAGGCTTATCATAGTTCAAAAGTCATCAAATGTCTTAAAGCCTATGTCAAAGATACTGCAAGCTTCTCTAAAAATAGGTACAAATGCAAATATGAAAACTTGCAAAACAGTAATTTAGAAAACACTGAAAAAATAAAGACTATTTTTCCATAATCTACTACATCATTCACTGTCTTTTCTTTTTCCTCCTACTTTCACTCTTATAATCACAAAAATCCATCTCCTTTTATACTTCTAGTCCTCTATTAAATTTGTTCACAACTGCAGGACACAAAACATAGTTGGGGAAGAGGAAGAGAAACACACAAGACACAACTGTACCTGCTACTTTGGTTTATTTTGTAAATAAGACACCTGGCTAAAACTGTGAAGTCTTCCTTATTAGACTATCAGGATGCTTCTGTTCACCCTACCCAATCTGGTTTCCCTCCTGAGAAAACCAGCCTCTAACTGTGTTCCTCAACTAGGCAACGCCAGCTTGAACTACAGACAAGCCACACTTCCTGCCTGAGGATGCAAGGCTTGAGCCACAGGAAGAAAGTCATTGCTGAGTGCTTCCATTTTAAAAATAAGACATGAGTGTACCTAAAAATGTATTTATTTAGGTTCCTCACCCATACCTACCACCTATCATTGATGTTTTCACAGTCATAATAGGCAAGTCATGATGAAGTGATCCTTACTCAGCACAGCTGAATCAGAAGAGGTCTCTGCTGCCATGTGCTTTCTGAATGTGCAGCAGGACACCCCCCACCTACTCCTAACATAACACGAGGTACATTAGTCTCCCTCAGCTGTGGAGCAAGCATGTGTAAACAAGATTACTGCTGCAGAAATCAGAACTTGGTCCAAAGGGATTATATTACAGTGTTAGGAAAAAAAAAAAAAAACAACCTCACAAAATCTGTGGTTCTGTAGCAGCTGCCAAGTACTCTCAAACCTATTATGATAAGAGGTAAAAGTAGTGCCTAAGGAAGAACATAGTTAACCACATGCTTTACCTAAAGGACAAACCTGCGCAGGCAAAGAAAGAAATTAGCATTTGCCACAATGCAAAGCAAAACACAAATGCTTTAGAGCAGTAATATAATTGTTGAAGTCAACTTCAGTTGTGTCTACCAGGATGAAAAAATTCAAAAGGAGAAAGACTAAGAGAGCTGTTTAGTGAGCCAAACCCTCAATCACAACTGAGATCTACTTCCTGTCCCTTCAATATACTCCATGGACACTGGTGATTTCTGCATTCTAATAGTTGTAATTATCACCCCTCAGTATTAAGTGAGGATTTATAGGCATGGCAACCAAAAAACCTCAACAAGACTTTAATACTTGAAACAAATTTCAAGACTGAGCTATTTCTATTTACCAGCTTACAGTCATGCCCAATAAGGAACAAAGACTGGCCAAAAATCACATTAAAAATATGAGCAGCAATTCTGTGCCTGGGTGTCTAGGATCAGAAAAATACAAAATGATCAGAATCTTCCAGTAGATGTGCAGCTATTTATCCTTCTATCAGAAAGTTTTTAGTGGTTAATTTTCCAGTGTAAACGAGAGAACCAAATCAAATTTGGCCTTTTTTCTCTCTGTTACTTCATTATAGCAAGCTAAGATCTGGCACACAGGTTCCTGTATTTTTGTGTTTCTATTTAGTAATGAGATGTTCACTGAAGCAAAAACTTCTTAAATTTTCCTTTTTTTTTTTTTTTTTAACTTAATAGCCCAACAACTATGGCACGCACATACTGTTAACAGCTTCTAGACTCCCTCCATACTAAAAGCCAAAAAGTGTCCCTTGTGAGATAATGGAGAAGGATAAAACCATAGTTGTACCAAATCCTCTCTCTGCTTGGATACTGTTAGAATTTTATTTTGCTTTTAAATCTCATCTTTTGTCATTAAGAGTTTGTGGATTTGGCCAAGAAGATGGAAAGTAACTTTTAGAATAAATGTTATGTTCTTCTCAGATTTCTACCAAACTATTCTAATTTGCTAGACTGCTAGGAAATACTGTCTTTGTAGATTAAATTCCTTATTGTAATAAAAATTGCCTCAATAATTAGAAAGTTCAGACATTGCATGCCAGAATGATGCTCAGAACAACCAGAGCATTTTATTTTACAATAAGCTTCAGAAAAGCCTTAAAGAGATTTCTCAGCAGCATAATACTAGATTCTGGCAATCACACTTTCAATAACTTATATTGAAATTGTCCACATTCACAATACTTAATTTAGTCAAAGCTGGAGATCACTAGAAAATTAAAGCAAATCTCTGGTCCTGTATTTTGAGTATCACAACAGCTCCCTTGGCCACCTTGTCTGCTGCTCTTCTACAAGTCAAACAGAAGATACATATGCCTTCTTTCTCTTGAAACAAGGCTTTCTAGAACAAAGGTGTGAAAATATTTTCACCTCTCCATGTTGCACAGAAGCATGCAACATGCTTATGGTAAGCATCTTCCTCGGCAGAAACAGACCCACTGAGGGTAACCTGCAGCACATGTCCTCAACACAAAGTGTATCAAGGGAATTCACACACTTCTGAGACAAGAATACATGAGGAACAAGACAAAAATTCAACTGCCTTCACCTACTTTGTGTATCTTACTGAACTTCTGGATATGAAATACTCCATAATTTATTTATTCGGTAATACAAGTGTCTTTTGCTAACAAATACTGACAAACTGTACAGCAGGCCAAGCACCGTACTGTCAGTTTATCAAAAAAACTGAGATAGGAAGGACAAACGTGGTGCTTAAGGCAAAAACAAACAAAGCTTGTAAGGAACATGGTTCTCCTTTCCCTAGAGAGCAATATACATAATTTCTTGCCTCCTGCTCCCATGTCCTTTACCAAGATCTAAGAGAAAAGATTCATGGGAGCTTCAGGAAAGGTCTAAAAGAAGCCATTTAATTTATGGAACTGCTGAAGATTTACATGCAAATGTAACAAAGTAATTGCACACCATACCGTGTTCATCAGAGTGGATTCAGAATTGGCAACTAAGACAAACACATCAGCGTCTAAGCAGAATTTGTCAATCCAGCTGTCCAGTTCTGTAGTGACATCTGTGCCAGGGCTGTTGAGAATATAAATGAAGAAGCTGTATTTAAACAGCAAAGGAATATTTGATATCTATAAACGGATAAAAATAGAATCGGATCGAATAAGGGTGTTGTAAGAAGATGCAAAGATATCTTTAGGCTGATGCCTACCTCAAGTTTAAGGCAAACATAGCAAAAGCCAATTATGATTTATCAGTCACTTGCTCATTGGACCATCTGCTCCTTCCAAAATGCAGTTTCTAATTACTAGGTATGCAGGTAATAATTGCAAAGAAAAGAAACAAGCAGTCCCTCAGAAATACAGTCAGTGTCACAGAATGGTTCCCTATCTTCACCACAAATTTTAGATTTTAATCAAAAAGGACAGTTGTCCATAAAATAATTTTTCCATTAATAATTTCTACTTTAAAGTCAACACTAAACAAGCTGTGCATAGATCTAGTAAAAAACTAAAATGAAGATAAAACTCTGTAAAAACTCTGTTGCTGTCAGTTTATAAAATTAAGTGCAATATGATCATTAGGTCATGTCTGCAACTTCTCAGTTACTGCTGGTTCAAGTTTTTCTCCACTTAAGAGTAAAAATATTATTTTCTCCTTCCAAGTATCTGTTCTCTTGGAATCCAGGCTGTTTTGTGTTCTCATTACATTTCACCTTCAGTAACCAAGACTGTGCAGATGAAATCATGCCTTACATCAGTCTGCCAGGATCTCTTCTGGGCTTGCAGTATACGTGTGCTATGCATGTGCACCCAAGGAGACAGCACAACTGCATCAGCTCAGACACCCAGTAGTGTATCCAACCAGCCAGCTCCCTGTGCCAGCTGGGCTGGCTTTCTCTGTCACTAACGCAGGACTCAAGTTTGCACTCAAGGAAATAACCACAAACTTCGAGTGATTTCAAAGGTGCAAGATTAGAAATGTCACAAAAAAACCCCATTACAATTTACCAGAATACACGGTGTTATTTTTCTGGATATAAAGAAATCATACGTACAAATCCACTCATACCTGAGGGAATTGCTTTCAATCTCTATTGATTCACACATTAGGTGTACATTACCTAACAGTCCGAAAAAATATCACCAGGTCATAACTCAGTGGCCAGGAATATGGGAATATGACAAAGACAATAGCTTTCAGAATTCGTTCAATGCAGAAACTGTAGGAAATGCTGGCCCAACACCCAGGCACACTGCTGACAATCTTGTTTTGAGGTCACTCATTAGTTTGATATGCAGGTACTACAACACTTATCAGAAACTTTTAAAAGCAAAATCCAGACTGCTTACACTTCACATGATAAACATGAAGTGTTTAAAGACAGGAGATGGGTAAAAGGTTGTTGCTGCAACAACCCTATTCACGCTTCTATCCTGTTTGTTTTAAAGGTAGATGTATCCTTCCTCAGCCAAAATCAGTGGCATGGCAACAAGCAGCAGTACATAGTACAGTTTGTTCTTTTGTATTAAAAAAAAAAAAAAAAAAAGCATTTCAATAATTTTGCAACCAACCACAACACAATCAATCAGTATACTCATTTTTTTTTAATAGGCATTATAATGGCTGTTTTTTTCAGAATAGAAAATGTACCTGTCCACTAAAACCAAATCATCTCTCAGCAGGGCACACTTTGACTTGGGCCAAAAGACATGGACGAGACACCCAGCTTTTAAATCTTTATCCATGTGAAGAGCATGAGCAAGCTGATTCACTGTCTACAAAGAGCATAAAGAGAAGACAAACGTGAATATGCACCACAAACAAGATTGTAAACAAGTCTAATTCTGTTCTTAAGCAAACCTGGACAGCATCCACCTTGAACAGGATAACCAAGTTCACACTTCTTTCTGCTGAATATTTGTAATTTTAATGGGGGTTACTTAAAGCTCTTAGACTCAACAGCATCTAAAGGACAAGTTGTGCCTTGAAACTCAGATGAGAGTTTCTTTGGAGCCAGAGTGGTATCCTCTACAGTGCTAAAGTGTGTGACAGTGAGTGTCATCATGGACTTGTCTCAGTTTTAACATATCAACGTGAGCAGTTCAATAAGCTAAGCACCACACAGACAGATGAGAAGCACATTTCACATCCTTAAGTAACAGAACTTACATTCAGTCCTGTAGACATCAATTACTCAACATATGCTATGCTCCAATGAGACAAACATTAGCTGTTTCTCTGAAATTTCCAAGAAAATCTGAGGATTAGACCATTTTAGTGCTATTTATTTCCTCCTAAGTAGGAGCTTCCAAACACAGAATGAGATAGCCTTGCACTTTTGTTAGACCTAGAAATTGTTAAAAGACAGATCCTTTTATCAAAGAGTTACTCAGAAAAGTAGCATTAATTGTTAAAAAAAAAAAGTACCTTTACACTCTTCTTTTCATCTGATCCTTCTGTCATAAGATAAGCCTTATCTCCATCTGTTCCTTCCACACTGAGAAAGCAGTTAGTGGTATGGCCAATCCCACTAGGCAGTACCTTATCCCACAGCATGGCATTAATGACCGAACTTTTCCCACTGCTCGTTCTAGAGGGACAAGAAATAAATGAACTTTGAGGACAGTACAGCAGCACTAAACAGGATCGTTGTCTTGAACTGAATACAGTCCTATCTAATTGCATCAGACCCACAAACTGCAAGCTGATTTGGATGACAGAGCTTCAAGACAGTACAGCACAGCTTGCCAGAAAAGAGTGCAGGAAAAGTTCATCTTAGCAGCAATTCTAAAAATCTTTCTTGGTATGAACATTGCCTATCCAGCACCAAAAGCAGATTTCATTTAATTAACACACACTGGCTTGAAAAGGCCAACTGGTACTGGCAAGACCATTCTGTCTGGTACACATCAACCCTCCTAAAGGATTTTTAAGAGATACTGGCCCAACTTTACTACACCAGAAAAAGCATGAAAATGTGCACTAGATCAACTTAAAGCAATTTCTAAGTCACAGGAGGCTGTCACACACACAGCCACAGCAGTCCTGCAAAAAAGAACTGAATGAAAAGAAATATAACAGTTTAGGCAGAATTAAATTCTGATCAGATGACAATTTGTGAGCTTTGCTGCTCACAGCAAAGCTAAAGAAATTACAACAATGTTGGAGGAAGACAATAGAAGAATGCTAGATCCCCAAGAAGGGCACCGAAGGACTACCCTCTTTGGTGTTAATCAAGGGTGACTCCTTAAAACACTGATCAAATCACCACCTCGGGAACTTCTCCTGTGAATTAGAACTTTTCCTGATTAGGCATCTGAGAATGTAAAAATTTACAGCTTCATTCAGATTGATCTGTAAACTGTCCAGTACAGTTACTGTTCTCTCTTATCATCATCATATAGAACTACCAGACTAAGAAACAGTTGCCTTGTTGGTTGTGTCACAACTGTCTGTTTTTCTCCAGCTGCTTATATACAGAAAATATAAAGAGCTCAAAGTTCAGCTTTTCAACACATGTGATCAAACACAAACAAAAGTTCTTCATGCTAATCCATCCAATGAAACAAAGATGTTTCAGAAAAACCATTCTGGAGAAGATGATGACAAAATCAGACCTGCCAAAAGTCAAATAATGAATCAACATAGGATAGAGATTTTACAAAACTTATCAATACAAAACATGTAACAAGAAATAATCTACAGTTATGAAGCAAAATGGCATCAAAGAAACTTTCATCAGCAAATAGGTAAGAATGAGCATGGTTTTATATTTCAAACAGTAATTCAAGTGTATTTAAATTAGAGATAAGGACACTAAATCCTGCAAGAAGATCAAATTAAGTTCTGGTAATTACATTCATTACCTGCCGAAAAATGCCACCTTCATGTGTCTCCGTGCAAGCACCTCACTGATGTCTGCTAACTTACATTTATATTCATGAATTTTTGCTAGTTCATCTTCTGTAGCTACACGTTCAAGCTCTGGGTTCCTGTATGTTGCTATGCACAGAAAAATAATAAAAACAGTCATGCACAGAATAGATGTTTCAGGATGCAAAACATACATTACCAGTACTTCACATGCCAGTAAAGATCTAATTAGCTGTAAGAAAACAAAAACTACACACGCTGATATTAGCCCTTGTTATTTGACAGCTCCACCAGAATCATTTGTGCAATCACGACAGAAATCACTGCAGAGGAACAACACTCTGCCTGCTAGACTCATAACCCTGTAAATACTCTGCTGTGCTGATCTGCACTGCTCTCTGTGACACATGCATCCTTCAGAAAGGAAAAATGGGGAGCTCTCAGCAATGTCCAGATAGTCTGGGCTGTCTTCTTCCTAGAGAGCTCACTGGGGCGATGAGTAACCAAATTCACATGCACCTCCAGGTTGCTAAAACTTCGAAGGATGTAACCGGTGGTTCTCTGCATTACATCTGTTGATCTATTGTCTTACTGAGCAATGGGAGAACTTGTCTTTCCTTTCCTCTATGCAAAGGAAGCCACAAAACAACTACAGCACTGGCACAGTTGAGCTTTCACCCTCATGGAAAGGAGGCTGCCAGCCCAAGTGATGCAATGAGCTTTTCACATACATAACCATCCTAGACATTCCCATGAGCAACAAGCCGAAAAACCCCCAATTTCAGAAGAAAAGTATTACTATTTCTGGACTTGCGTATCTACACAAATAGCCTATAAAATATGCTCAAAGGGGCAGTTGTGTTTAAGCTGAAAGCTAACCTTCCACAAAAGTTGCTCCCTCAGTGACATAGTCCAGCAGCTGATCGAAGATAGCAGTGATGGTCTTTTTAGCCAGCACAAAATGCTTCAGTGGAGAGACAGTAGCTTCTGCCATTCTGCAACTGCAACGAAAATGACATGAAAGTGACCAGAACACTGTGTACGCGAACAGAGGCATGCTTCTCACCAGTCATTTAAAAAAAAACAAACAAAAGAACACAAACCAGAACCTCAAATCACAAGGGATACCAGTAAGCTCAGTTCAGGCTGGTTTTATCACCCTGACGAGCTCTTATCTTTTCCCACGTGCCGACAGCACCTCAGGAAGCTCGGGGACAGATTAAAACCAATTAATGCTGGCTGTCCTCGAAATACGAAGCTTCCCCCTCCTAAAATACAGCTCACGACCTCCTCAGCGCTGCCCCAGCGAGAACAGGCCCCACGGCTTCCCTCGGCAGCCCCGGGAGAACCCGGCCCTGCCGACCCGTGGGGGAGATGCCGCGGCGAGCGCCAGCCCTTAAGGGGACTGCGAGGAGCCGAGGTCGGCGTAGCGCCTCGGGGGAGGGCGAAGGGTCAGAACCGCGTCCTGCCTACCCCCAGTGACTTACGGAGCCCTGACTCGTCCCGCCCTTACCCAGTAACCGCCGCGCCGCTGGCAAGGCCACGACGGGCCCTGCCCTCCCCGTCCACCTCCTTCCGGCCCCCCGTCGCCGGGACGGGGCAGCATCACTTCCGCTTCCGCCACGCCCCGCTCCCGGATCCGCCGAGGAGGCGTATTGGGAGTATGGGGGAGCTGCGCCATTTTTACTGAGGGCTCAGGCGAGCGGGGCGGCCGCCATCTTCAGCTAGGGCAAAGGGGACAGGCGGCGCGCCCTTTCGTGAAATGGAGACGGTCGACGCGCCCTCTAGTCCCGGGAAGCGGGGCTGGATGGGTCACTCGGGCACGGGCCCCCGTAGCTCTGGCCAAGCCTGCCGGTGACTGCGGGCCCCGCGGGGCAGAAGGCAGCTGAGCTGAGGCGGTGTCTACCCTGCAACAACCAGCTCGGCCTCCCGCGTCTGCAACGTTTCCGTGGTGATCTAAACCAAGGACAACAAAGCAAGGCTTTGGATTCCTGTGTAGAGTCAGCACCAGGGTTTAATGGCAGCTACAGTGACAACCATCATGTACTTTCAAGCATTAAAAAACACCAATAATTTTCAACATTTGATAAAGAGCACAAGAAAATTAGAACAGCCATTATGAAAACTTAAGCATTAGAGAACACATTAAGAATTACTAATTTGCATTATTTTAAGTTCTTGCAATGACTTGTTTTGAAGTCACAAGAATCTCTCATACAAACGAAGTCCTTTTGTTCAACACCAAACATAATCAGGGAAGTTGAAACACACAACACACATCTAACCTAAAGGCTGGAAAGCCTGAAAAGCAGAGAACCAAATACAAATTAATCCCCAAACCAAAAACACTTCCAAAGCCAATTTCATGATTTGGTCTAGCTTAGAACATTGTTCCTCAAGCACAGGACCCTTGCAGGCATGAGTGTAACACCCAGCACAGCTGAATGGGACACACAGTGTGTCTCGGAGCAAGTACTGGTGCACTGCTTACGGCAGGTGGTTGTTCTCGCTGCAATGGGCTGGTCAGACTATGGGGTTAATGACAACTGAAGTGCTTTTGGTTCACCTTAGTGCAGCAATGTCAGAACACAGACCTTCCACTTATGTGCTTCACAGAAATAAACCAAACTCTTGTCTTCCCTTCGGTGGGAACATACTGTCCTTGGCATGCATGCTCGTTCCTCTCAGCCCTCCAACTTCCAGACAGACTCTACCTGTTTTTTCTGTAACTTAGGTTCTTCTTCCAGCATGCTGATTGTGTGGAAACTGGCACCCTACTCCTGTTCCTGCTAAGGTAGAAATTACACAAGCTATGTTTCCGTTTACTTTCTGATGGATGCTAAAAAGAAAAAACTGACATTAGTCCCTTATTTATAAAAGCCAACCTAAGACAAACTCGAATATATTTCATGACTGGACACATTTTATGTAGGAATGACTTGGCTTCATAACACACCTACAGGGTATACTTCTCATTCCCAGTTTAGAGATTAGAAATAACAACTCAAAGACAGACTTGCAGTTATTCAGGAGTTGTGGAGCAAGTCTTCTATGTCACAGCACTCTATGCTTCTACAAGAGACCACCCTTCCTGTACAGGATACAAAAGTGATCCATACAAACATACACACTACTTCAGCACAGTGTTGGGGTTTTTTTTTTTAGTATTTTTTCTACTTGTCACTATCCTCTGGAGCAGCTTTCTCTCCAGCGCTCAGCCATTCCACCAATGTGTCATCACCAAGAGCAGGATTTTAAGAGAATCAACATATCAGCCCTGACCCTCCAAGTTATGCCCAAATGAACAAAATTAACTTCCATGTATAATATAATACTTATTAATGCTTTGTTAATGGTATTACTGCTACCATCTAAAGCAGCTGGGATGAAAGTGTTCAAAACAGCAAATAAGCAATTCTACCACAGGCACTGTCATTCTCTACACAAATGGACAACCAAATACAGGACACCACCAGGTTACTCCTTCCAAAGTCTACACAAAGCATTTAGTAGTGCATCAATATTTCAAAATGATGAAAAGCGTCTTGCCTCCTACAAAGAAATATAAACTCACAGGTTCATAGCAGACTTTCTAGAAATTAAAACTTCCATAAACTGACTATATTCAGCCCATTTTAATCCTTACCTTTAAAATTCAAATGCAAAGACCCTTGCATGTCTTGAAGCTGGTAACACCAAATCTCACTGATCAATAAATGTTTTATACCTTAATTATATCTATACAAAGCTCACATTAGACAATCTTCCATTATAGATTTACAATCAATGCAGCAATGAATGTAAACTCCACCAATGATTTACAGGTAATTTCACCCTGATAATGAGCACCCTTATTTTTATCTGTCCAAGTACTTATTCAAAAATGCAGCTACAGATTGAAGTGTAAAAATTCACTTCTATTGAATATAATGGCAGGACAGCACTATCTAAACTGAACAGATGTTTGAAATAATTTAAAAGTGACTGAAGTATACAGAAAAAGTTTAAAATGTACTGTTATGAAATAGCAGTACTCAAGGTACTAGCAGTGGAAAGCTAATTGTAAATTACAGAATTTTAATAATACAAGCACAGACAAATAGAGGCTTACGCTAAATGAAGTTAGTGACATACATGGCAAAGGCTAAATCAGGATTTTAGATAAGAAAAAAAAATCACACTTTGTACATTTTCAGGTGGTTCACTTTGCAAATTACCTTATAATTACTTCTTAAAACATGACCAAATCTACACACAAGCAATGATGATGTCTGTCTCCTCAGTGCATTAGGAAGATGGGAACTGAAGGTAAGTAAAGGAGACAAAAATAATGAGGGAGGTCTGTAGTAAGTGTGAATGAGAGGCTTGTTGAATAGTCCCATGGACAGGAGTTGACATTAAACACTGGACAAAGAAAGTAAACTCTGAGATGAGATAGGCACCCAAAAGAAAAACAGGTCAATTTTAAAAGCTTTATCAAAAGCATGAGGTAGGAAACACAGGCTGGTATGTGAAGGGGGAGATGTCCATGCCTGGGAATTCTTGGAACAGACTTATCTTTGAAAGGCTGGTGCAACTGGCTGAACAGCAGTACGCAGACCTGCTGCTGCAGAGGGCAACAGCAGTGGGAGGTGCAGCTGAGGAGCTGGCTTTCTCTTTCTCCCTTTCTGAACCTTGTCCCTTTCTAAACCTGGTCTTCTACATGAGATGTGGAAGTGTGGGATGACACCAGAACTGGTATTCACAACATGCAACTACTCCCACTGTCCCTCCCCAAAAATCTGAGCCACCACACTGTAACTGTGGTTATTTCTATAAGAAACCCCTAGGTAAGGAAATTCACAATGCCACGTGCTTTGCTGATAGAAAGATGAAAACATTAGAATTGTACATTTGCTGTTAAAATTGTATTTAATATCAGATTTCAGTGACTGGAAATTAATTCCAATTCTAACATATTAATTACAGGGAAGGAAAGTAATCACACTGTCTCATGTATCTGAAGATGACTTAAAAGATCTTTTTCATTTCCAAACCTCATTAAACATTCAGTACATTTATGAGGCAAATCTGCTGAATGCCTGAAATCCAAGTGAGTTTTAAGGTCTTCAATCTGTCCTGTTGAATATTCACAGTATTGACACAAATAAATCCCTTCAGATAAATGAGAGCTTAAATGCTTGCAATATTCTAACATACCTGAAAAGCCCTTCCCACAGTCATCACAAACATGAGGGAATATTTTGGTGTGTTCAATAGCTACGTGCCTGTTGACATTTGTATGCAGCCTACTCCTAAAGCCACAAACTTGGCATACAAAGAAGTTTTTGCATTTGTCAAAACTGATTTTGTTTATGAGACTGTACTGTCCACGCTCCTTGTTGTTATAGCTGTCACTTAGCTCTATCAGGCGGCAGGCATGTTCATTCACCACGTGGCTGTGCAAATCTTCTGGATCATTCGTTTCATGCTCACAGAACTGACACAAGTACTGCTCATCACAGCTGTGCTCCTGGAAGTGCAGGTACAACTCACTGCTGGAGGAGAACTGCATATCACACTGCTCACACCAGTAGAGGTGGTCATTGAAGTGGGTGTCTGCTATGTGCTGACTCAGGTTCTCAAATATCACCGTCTTGTAATCGCAGTATTTACAGATGTATGGATCCTCCTCATGCAGCTTTACGTGTTCGATGAGCTGCACTTTGCTGGAGAAGCTTTCTTTACAGACTTTACAGACATGAGTGTCTGCACATGTCTTATGCTTCAGGATCATGTGTTGCTTTAAATCAGAAAAGTACTTGCTATTAAACTCGCAGAGCTCACACTTGTACAAGCCACTGCTGTTGGCTCTCAGCAAAGGCCATTTCTGTTGAGCTGTGATATTCAAAGCCTGGTTCTTCTCAAAGATTTTACAGGTTTCCAGAGGGATATCCTCTAGGTCCTCAGCTTCTAGCTTCTCAGGTGACACAGTCTGCGTTTCTATATCGTGAACTTCTACAGCATTCACTTCTGTTGTAGAAATTTCTACCGTTTGAATATCGAGAGGTTTCTCTTCTTCTGTAGGACTGTCACTGAATATAGGTGAATCACATAAATCTCTGCACATTCCATTGTTAGTCCCTTTATCTGCAGAAGGAAGTAAATAATAAAAGCAAAAGGTTAAAAACCCTGCAAAACACCTGGGTCCATATTTAACTTTTCAGGTAATTGTATTCCATCTGTTACCTTACAGTTATTCCTCTCCAGCCAGACTATGTTTTATGTTCAACAAACAAATAACTTAAGCTACAAATCCCTCACCACTCCTGTCAGAGCAGTAAATTTTGGTAAAAGCCATCAGCCATGCTCTCCAGCTTCCCAACAGCAAAGCTGCAAAAACCTTTACTGACCTTTACTTTTATCCTTTTTTTTAGGATCTATATAGTGCAACCCCACAACGTTTGATTGTGACCCACTCCACTGAGAAGTCCCAGCATGCACAGGACTCCCATCATCGTCCGTGTCTAGGCTCTGCACAGGACTGTGGAATCTACCTACAAAGGTAAGAGAAGGGTTTTCTTGTCATCATTTGTCCCTGCTAGCATCGGTGTGATTCTTCAATTTATCCATAGAACTTATTTGCTATTTACTTACTCTAGTTGCATGAATTTATATACTAATCACATCATAACCTAAGTTAAAGAAAGTAACAATAAATACCTTATAAATTACTTCCACGCATACAGAAGACAACAGAAGAATTCAAAAGGTGGCAACAATCTTTGAAATCTCTAAAGTATTTTAAAATATTTCTGCACATCACATTTAAAAATAGAGTACCTTGTAAGACTTCTAGAAACTGGCTAGCTAGTTTATTAGAATGAAAGTTTGTCTCTGCCAAACTTTACATCCACTAGTGGTTATTTTAGAGAAAGGCTTTTTGTTTTGCACAAGTACAGTTCAGTGCGATTGCTGGTAAATGTCATCTCAACTGTTGGATTCTGTAAATCACCTTTATATTACCTAGCTAGTGGATATTTAGACAAAGAAGTCTAATCAACATTATAAATGTTGAAAAATGTAAGGATCTTTTTGTTGACATTATTGCTACTTTGAAAATGGTATTTAAATTCTAGTAATTAACCTTCCACCAATCTAAGGTGTGAGATCACAGGAAGTCACAACTACATTTTTTTGTATTCTATTTACCTCTATAAATAGGAGCATGACACAGCAAAGAATTGCAGAATGAGATGCCAAAACATAGTCCTACCTCTGTTTTCAGAAAACCTTAGATCTGGCTGTTTCATAGAACACACACTATAGCAGTGGTCAGAAAAAATTCCACTGTTGTCTATGTATTTGCTTGCACCTGAAGAATCTAAAATGAACAAAAAGAGTTTTAGTATTAACACAGTCATGTAGCTACATATGCATTTAATGTTCACCAATCTTCTCTTTACCAGACGCATATTTACTTCTTGTGTGGGGAGAATTTTGTGCTAGCCTGCTAACGTTCCCGTTGAGGTGTGCAACTTCCAGTTGTTGACTTGATGTGTGGAGTATCACACAAAGTCACTAACAAACTGTTCCCACTGCAGACTGGAGCACAGTTCCTTCAGTGCTGAACATGTCTGGACACTCCCTTATCACCTTCTACAAAATTACTCCCTGTGTGTGTTAGTAGAATCATCTTCATTTTGCAGATTGAGCAAGTTCCCCCCATTTGCAGGGAGAAAAAAACAGAATAAAAACATCTGAATGCACTGACTGAATATGGAGCACACACAGTAGCTACGCAATACACTCAGACCAAGACTTATCCCACCTTTATGTTACTTTATGTATTAGCATGTGTGCCCCTTCTCATAATGTAATTATTCAGAGAAAAACAATAAACTTACTAATGTGCATGTAACTCAAGCTCTAGACTGACCTGAATATCGAGAAGGATGTAGAGTCTTCCTTTTCCTCTTTTTAGGATGTTCATTCATTTTGAATAGTCTACATTAATTGTAAAGTGAAAACATTAAAGAGTGAGACTTGTTCATATCTAGCTTGTTCTTGAAACAATACAAATGTTTTTAAAACCTAGGTTTTAAAACCTAAAAATAGGTTTTTTTCCTATTCCCCTTTCTTTCTCCTCAGCCCATTTTGTTACAGTTAAGAACACATTAAATGCACACAAATACTCAAACGTAGTTTCATATTCCTGCCCTGGAACAAAAGTTTCACTATGGAGACAGAGGTCGGGACTCCAGGCACATCAGTACTTGGTGTAACTTAAAAGGCAGTTTTCCAGCACCCTGTTGCCTTTTGTCAGAGGCCAGATACTCTGAGGCAGAGCCTTTCAGATAGTTTTCATGCAGTAACAAAAGTTATACTCTTACCCAAAATCCTAGACTCTTCAGAATCAGCAAGCAGAGCACTAAGAAGCTGATGGCTGTACAGCTTCCAAATGTAGCAAAGACATCAGCTCAAGAAGATTTTCACCTGAGTGACAGCATTTTAACACTTTAAAACTTGAGCACAGAATTTTAAAAAGCACAGAATCAGATATACAAATGCTACAGAAAATTATTCTATGGAAATTGAAACTAGAAAATAATGTAAGAAGTTCATATTAATTGTGGCTTAGAGATCAAAATTAGTAAGGTAGATCTATTATTTGTTTTCCTTTTGTTCCAGGTTAGTTGGCTTTTGCTGCACTTGGCAGCTCCTGAGAACATAAAAATATTTGCAGATGTCATCAGAAATACTTGAGCTATAAATTTGCCTTAATAGCTTTGCAGACAGAAGGGTTGCAAGCATGCAACCTGCTGTGTTTTACCCTAACAGTACAGTACTTATGGACCCAGGACCGGCTGAAGCCAATGTCATCCACCAGAAGTGAAATCACAAAAAAAAGGACCCCTCATCAAGTAAATGCTGTTTGCATGAGGTGAAATAATATTTGTCTTAAGTTTTATTTTAAATATAGAATAACATGAAGAAAACAGGTTTTTCAACATTTTAACGTGGTATAAAAGTATCATATACCCTCATCGCTTGTTCGATTGTAATGGAAGAAGCTACATCATACTGAAATAACAAGTTTCATCCAGTTAACGCTGCTCAACGTTTTCCCCGAGGCGCGGCCCATGGAACAGTTAATGTCCATTACTCTTCTCCAGCGGCTTTCCCTGGTCCATCCTTCCCAGTTGCTCGGCGCGGTTATGGAAAAGGCTCGTAAGGGCCCTGAAACGCCAGATCTCGGACCCTCAAAGCCCCCATCAACAGGACGCGGCCTGCGCGGTGTCCGCAGCGGGGAACCGCGGGCGAGAGCGCGGCGAATGTGCCGCTTCCCCTCGGAGACGGCGGGGAAGCCGCGGGCGGCGGCGAGGCGCGGAGCCGGGGGCAAGGGCGAGGCCGCGGCCACGCTCCGGCGGTGGGGAACGGGCCCAGCCCCGAGCCACCACCACAACGGAGAGCCGCGGGCCCGGTCCCGCGCACGCCGTGGAGCGCGAGTCATTTCCCCCTCCCTTGGCCAGGATCGCGGGGCTTGGGCGGGAGTCCCTAGCCTCAGGGCACCGGGTGCTGGGGACAAGATGGGGGCGGGATACGAGGAGACCGCCAGCGGCACGCGGGCCGCGCCTAGGGGGGCGAAAGGCCGGAGGGAGGTGGGCAGCAGTAGAGCCCCGGAACTCCCCGGGGCCGCGGGCGACACCGGCGGCCGCTGCC